>JBBPBP010009778.1:5269540-5283806 GCA_037974735.1 Cicer chorassanicum | reverse complement strand
ATTATAGTTTTTAGCTATTTGAAATTTTAATTTTAGATTTAATTATAGTTTTTAGCTATTTGAAAATAATATTGCTGAAATTTAAATTATATAATTTTGGATGTAAATATTTTTTAATTTTAATTTTAATTTTAATTTTAAATTTTAGACATGATTTAATTTTGCAACTAATTCTAACTCAATTGTAACTATATAGAAATAAATTAAGAATGAAGAAATTGTATAATTGTCTAAGAAACAAACTGTTTTCATTTTAACCCAAAAGGAAAAATTAAAAAAGAAATTGCATAGCTGTACAAGAACACTATTAGGAGAAAATTGCTTAAAAAAATATATAAAGAAAGAAAGAAAGAAATTGTATAATTCGAAGAGTGTAAATACAATAAATTAGATATTATAATTTTATATTTTTAATACATAGTGTTTTGGACTATAACATATCCAAGATGGATCTATGTGCCACAAGCCTAAATACACTCAAGAAACATCCTAAAAGCTTTCCACGAAGTCACACGAACAACTGAACGATGATCTGCATATTGCAGCGTGTTCTACACATTTTGTTAATGCTCGCAACATGGTTTCCTTGCCAAATTGCTTTGGTGGCTCAACTATACAAGGGGATTTTCACCACAAAATCAAGATTCACATTCTTTTCGTACCTCTCACCCTAACTCAATCATTCTCTGTTCCACAGTGGGATTAAGCCCAATTCCAACGAGTATCACAAACAACAAACCCATAAAATCAAGGCCTAATCCATAATTAATGGTCTCTTCCATTCATAGATGTAATGGATGAATCAAATATTAATTTTAGAAGAGAATGTTGCCAAGATTCCCTCCTTGGATCTATGTGAATTTGACCTAGTTCCTTCTATATAAAGGAAGTATTAAGATTATCAAAGTACATACACTCATTAGTCCACTTACCTCTCACTTCATACTCAAATGTTTACTTGAGTGACAAAATATTTGCAAATACCACCCTCCTCGAAAAGAAAGTCTCTATCTTCAGTCGTTCACCATCATTCCTATCGAGGAACTCATACAACACTTTTTACATTTCGGTCAGCTCGTGAAGACCACTCATAACATGTAGAGTCATGAAAAAAAAAATCAATTATTTGAAAGCAAACACAATTCCACAAAAGCATAGGCAATCGAGAGATACAAAATTTAAGGGTGCAAGTAATAAGAAAATCAATCATTCTAAATTTCGACTAGAGTTTGGAATTAAGATAATCAATCATATATTCCTAAACCAAAATATATGACATTTCAAAAATTATATTATGACACAAAAAAGTATAAATATAAAAAAAAAACATGTGAATAAAATATATCTACTTGAATTATTATAAAAAAAATAATTAGACTTTTACATGATGCTAAATAATTTTGAAGTAGTTTCATTGTGGGCCCGAGTAAAAAACTATGGGCCGATTAGGTCCACAATATTTTCTGTTTTGCGCAGCAGCCTAATTGATATATGGTGGTAATACCTTTTTTTTTCAATAATTCTCTTGAAATAAGTTTTTTGAAGGAGTTTACATTTGGGTGTTATGTAATAAAGAAGTTACTTTTGAAGCCATTTAGATGTATACATTTGAATTTTGTGTCCAAACGTTTATATTTGAAATGAGTGTGATGGGATAAAAAAAAATAAGTAAGTGGTATGACTCAAATGATTAATATGTTTTAATTAAGAGTAAATTTAAATTCTAGTTGAAACCAAACTAATTCAAAAAGACCATTCTGGAAAAATAAACAATTCATATATGCTAATTCAATTGTTGGAGTCTGTCATTGTAAATTGAAATCTCAAATGATGGAGTTTAAATCTCAACAAGAATAGTTGTATCATGGTCAATAGTATCACTATTATTAATAATAATTTTCTGTTTCTTTTTTTTAAAATAAAAATATTAAAAGGGTTGTTAATAAATCGATGTAAAAATACTTGTTATAAAATGCTTTTTTTTAATAGTTAATACTAGTCAATTTTTTAACGTTCAAAATTTGAGTTTTATAGTTTTCCGTAAAACACAATTGATTTGAGTTGTACACTATTTTTTGAAAAACAAATTATATTTCATTAAATTTTAATTTTTCAATATTACGAAATATATACTTATATATTCTGTAAAACATACATTTAAGTTTTTTTTTTTTAATTGGGAGAGGGTTAGGGCTCAAGCAAAGAAAGTTAGCGAGAGCATTAAGTAGCACAAAAGATGGTCTCATAGTACGAATGACACTCTTCCATTTAAGTTTTTATGAAATATACACTTCTTTTTGTTGAAACCTCCATTTGAGCTTATGTTGAAATTTTGAGAAAATATTAGATTAGATGACGAAATTTGAAGATAATAGTTTGATCTAGTAATAAAATAACAAATATTAAACTCGATAAGTTGTGGGTTCAATCTCTGTTAGTGTCATTAAAGAGACAAATGTAAATCTCTTTATAAGTGTTCAATGAGCTATAAAGTCTTTTCTACCTTAAATTAGGACATCATCCACTCACTCTAAATTTTTATTATAAAAAAAAAAAAAAAATCGAGAAATCTCTCTCATTGTAAAAAAATGAAAACTCATTTTCCTCTTTAATTTAATTTATAGAAATAGGACATATACTATTGGTTAATAGAAACTATTAATTTTATTAGTCTACTCAATAATTATAATTAACATTTGTATTGATAAAAATAACCATTAAACTCTAATTTAATTTGCAACAACTCATTTGAGTTAACTCCACAAACCGTGCATGATTGGGTAAAGCATGGAAATTAATTATTAGGAGTTTAATAAATTAGTTTCATAAAGAACATATCTTTCGGTGTTACCAACACATATTGCTTTTGGGTTTATTATTATAAGGTTTGATATATTTTCATTGTTTGTGAGAGGCATCTTGACACCCACCCACCAACCTAATTAGTGTTGGGTAGGAAGCATGCATTGGGTAAAAGCTTGTAGATCTAATTAACACTTTGTTTATCAAGCAATAGCTTTTTATTATCCTTTTTATATGTCATTGCCATCAATGGGAGTAAGTAACCTGGAAAGCCAATAGAAGCTAAATTAATTATTTAGGATATGTTGTTGGAATTTCTCCTTAATTGTGGTGCACTATATTAAAGTTATGGACTATACTAATAAATGTCCTAAGGACACTTGCTAAGGAATAAAAACGGATATAAAAAAATTAGTATTTAGAAATCATCATTGTTTAAAATTTCAATGTATTGAATGCATATGTTTTCAATATTATATTTCTTTTTTTTTATTTTTCAACAAAGTATTTTTGGGACTCTTGTTAGTATTTTTCTAAAATTATTATAATAGTTATAATACATAAAAAAAAAGGAGGATGGATATTCCATGAACTTGGAATTTATTCTTTAAACTTTGAGACATGCACACTCAACATAGAAAAGTGAACTTGAAGTTTTTAGAACCCATTGTAATTGTTTAATTTACTTCTATTAATTACATTTATGGGCGAAATCACATATCTTTTCCATAAATAGAAGAGAGTTTGTGAAAAGTTTGATCGTACAATCCAAGGAATGAAATCTTAGGAGAGTGAGAGAGTTTTGTATTTCACTTTAAAAGAAAGAGTTTCCATCATAACTTGGTGAGAATAGAGAGATCTCTCTAGAAAATTTGTATATCATATAAGAGAGTGAGACTTTTTAGAGACATCCTCAAAGATTAAGAGAAAAATTCTCAATTCTATTTTATAGTAGATATTATTTTATTGAACTAGGTCACGTGTTTTTTCTCGAGGGTTTTTACATAAAAACTTTAATGTCATTCTTATATTTTACTCTACTTTGTGTTAATTGTTCTTATTGGAAGCCGACGTATATACCAATCACAAACAAAACATGCCAAAAGATAAGATTGACAAAGATTGGAGAATTATGAATTGTAAAGTTGTAGCTGTGATTCAGAAGTACCTAGAGGAAAAACTTAGCCTATATACTATTATATTTTTATTAAAGGGTTAAATATGTTTTTAATTTCTATAAAATTTCATTTTTTTAATTTTAGTCTTTATAAAATAAAAATATAATTTTTAGTCGCTACAAAATTATCTAATAAGTAGTTTTAGTCTATGTTAATGAAATATATTTAATTTTTCTTCAATGTTAAATTTTAATAATTTTTTACAAATATGTTTAGAACATTATAAAAATTTCTCCCACAAAAATCTAGAATTTTTTAACTTCGGATAAATTAAATATAATTTTTTAAAACATCTAATTCTCAAGTTAAAAGTAATAAAAATATGGATCCAACAATCAAATTTGGAGTTCATTTTTTGTATAGATAGTTTTTATAGTGTTGTAAATATATCTGTAAAAAAATCATTCAAAAATATATGGTGACATTCCACATAAAATAAAATTACATACATAATAATTTTATATAAATTAAAATTGTATTTTTATTTTATATAGATTAAAATTAAAATGTTAAATTTTTATAGAAACTAAAAACATATTTAAAAATCAATGTTGTTGAGAATTGAGGAAAGAGTATACACTAATAACTCTTAAAATAATGAATTATTTAGCATCATTAAGCAAGAAGTATTGAGTCTTCAATGATTACTTTATTATGTTTTTAGTGTTTATGCATTAATTTAAGGCATATCATTTTAGGAGTAAAATTAGTAATTAAGCATTTTTAGAAATAATTATGTATGACGTGTTGAGTGTTTGTAGGTGCAAAACAGAAAATTGGGATAAATGTTGTAGTGAAATAGCAAGATAGCATATTGTGGGCCCTATGTGTGGCACCACAAGGGACACCTCATTATCCAAAAACAAGAAGAGAGCAATATTTCAGCTATCAAGGAATATATGCTATTGGGCCAATGCTACTTTATAAAAGAAAAGACAAAAAGGCCCAAAAAAAGTGACTAGAATACTTGACCTAATTTATTTGTCCAGCTTCCACCACCATCATCACCATTACTACATTCTCTATCTCCATTTCATTTCTTACATTTAAAAATCATGGAAGCTCACCTGTGGAAGGAAGTGTTTTTTTTAATATAAAATGATTTTGAAAACCATATTGTTACTGAAGAAATTACTCAAGTATATGCAAGCCGTTTAGTGACATTTTTTAAATATGTGCAAGCAGACTATCAACAGATGTCTCTAAGAGAAAATAACTTAGTCAACTTGTATCAAACTCCCAATGCACTATAGGACCTATTCAACAATTACACCCTCAAATATGGAACTAAAAACACTCACAAATTGAAGGGACTATAGTGCGAAGACCACTCTAAAACTGAAAGGATAGTGATATTCACTACAAGAATTTGGTCATTATCTATGACCAAAAGTCGTCTGTAATCGATGAAAGTTGTGGGTAATGTTTACTTAGCGACAACTTACCCACAATCAAGGGATGGTCGAAAAAGCGCTCGAGGGAAACATTTACCCACGCTCAAAAAGTGACAAGAATTCTTGAGCTAATTTATGTGTCTAGCCGCCACAACCATCACCATCTTCACTACATTCTTCAATTCCATTTCATTTCTTACATTTAAAGACCATTGAAGCTCACCTTTCGAAGGAAATGTTCTTTTTGAAATAAAATTGTTTTGAAAACCATTATTGCCACCAAGATGGGTCACGTACTAGGTCGTTCTCCTTAAGACGTTTCATTGCATGTCCCAAAATTGTGCAAGTAGACTATAAACCATGACGTCCTCATGATAAAACATCTTAGTCAAAGTGTATCAGACTCCCGATGCATTGTAGGACCCATTCGAGAATTACACCATCTAATATGGACCTAAGAACGCTCGAAAATCAAAGGTACTATGGTACGAAGACCACTCTGAAACTGAAAGGACAATAGTATTAGGATCACTCTAAAACTTAAGGGATAGTGGTATTATGGCCACTCTGAAACCAAAGGGACTCTTAAAATTGAAGGGACAAAAAGAAATGGGATAAGTGACTCAGAAGTTGGTCAAGCAAAAGGTGGAGAAAAGAGAAATATGTGAATTGCATCTGCTGTGTCTTTTCCAAATGGTAGAACACTCTATTTATTGTCTTGAAAAGTAAAACGGTAAAAAAAAAAATAGAAGAATCATATCAAAAGACCATTGGAAAACAAACGATCAGGTTGAGCTTGTGGGAGGCGGATGTTACGCAGGCTAGCGTGTGCCAGACACACACATCATTGTATTGAATGTACGCTGACAAGTGCGAAACACATGACGGAGATTTGACGTGGATCTGCAACTTAATTTTTCCAAAAAAAATATTAAGATTTTAATGCCATTTTCCTTAAAAAAAATAGTACAAAACTGTGTACCCTTTAGACACGCTCCAATAATTATGGTTGAACTTTCACCTTTTATACACTAGGAATGTATGAAATATATCCTATGTGAGACTCAAGCTTTTTCAATTGGCATCCTTCTAATTTTTTTATATAGGGAACTTGTGAAGTTGGTTGAGCAACATGGATTGGAAAATAGTGCCGAGAGAGATGGCACAATCATCTTCGCCCAAACATTAATATCACTTTTTATATGAATTCCATATATATTGATTATGTTTGAGCAATAATTTTTTTTTAAAATTGAATATGCAATTAAAGTTTCATATATACTTATCATTAAGTTTTAGTTTAACTGACAAATGCCGATATTGTTAAGTTGAACATTTTGTCTTAGATTTGAACTCGGACCTCGCAGTTGGATAAGTTAATTATGATAGAGATTACCATTTTTTCTAAGACAAAAAAAGAATTTATATATACTTTTATGAATTGATAAAATAAGTTTTTATAAAACATTTATTTCTTTTTAAAATGTTAATTAATAAATATGTATGTGCAATTAAAATTCATAACACAAGGTTTTAAGGATAATTGTGTTTTTATACAATTTTATTCTTTCAAAATATATATATATATATATATATATGTGTGTGTGTGTTTCTCTGTTTGTTTGCACTTCTGTAAAAATTAAAAAAAAAATTATTATTAATTTTAGTAGGACAATATATATGTATATTAAATTTATTTTTATCTGTTTAACAAAGCAATAACTCTGTGCATATCTAAAAGTAAAGTGTTTGTGTCAGTTTGTGTGTTGTGGAAAATGATAATAATTTGAAGTGTTCAATTTTTTTTACACTTATTTATAATTCCATTATTTTTATATTTTATAAATATTTATATAATTGAAAAGACAACACCCTCAGGTGACTCTTTAAGACCATGATACTCCACAACGTTCACTTGGCCCATGTTTGTATTGTTCATTGGCCCAAAATCACCTTTACCGCGTCTTAGGCCCAACTGTTGAAATGGATACCACACTTTATTATTTCAAAAGTTTTTTTATCGTATATCAGGTCTTTTCGAAAAGTCTTCAATTTTTTTAAAATTAATTAATTTAAATATATATTTTTGTATATTTGAAAATATTAAAGTGAGATAAAAAACACCCAATCATTTCTTCCTCATGTGTGCCTGCTCCCACTAATGAGTTGTTTTTGGTTTTTTACTTTGTAAAATTATTTTTTGTTTTATTTTGAAATATGTGTTTATTTTAATTTGCTAACAATACAATACAAATAGATTTTGTAAAAAAAACTATTTGATCAATATCTAAGCTTATACTTGGATAGACTTTTGTCAATCCCCATGTATATGCATGTTTGTCTATGAAAACTTATAATGGATATTCACTTTTTCTTTACAATAACATTCATTTCTTATTGATTTTTGTCAATCCCCATGTATATGCATGTTTGTCTATGAGATAACATTTTTATTGATGATCAATATTTTTTAACAATATATTTTTTGGTTCTTTACTTTGTATTAGATATAAACAAACGAATATAGACAACGTATTATGATATGTATTTTTAAAAAAAAATATGTATTTTACACTAATTTTTGTCTCGCTATTCTAGTTATTTTTCTATCTCTGTATTTTCTACAATTCGCTCATATTCGTCAATCTTTACTTTAACTCATAATTTATTCTTCATTAAATTTTATATTCTCAAGTATAAATTTCTTTGTATGAATCACACAGGTTTGTAACAAAGCGAATCATAGTCATAATAGAGAAAAAGAGATGACTCGCTTAGATTAGTTTTTTTTTTTTTATAGACAAATGTAATTATGTTAATTATATTAGTATATTTTTTCTCTTTCACTAGAATTTGAACCCTGGTTCTTTTATCCCCAATTCCTTCACCTATTTCAAGTGGTTTTTTACAAGAGAAATAATTATTAGAAAAAAGTAGTGTGACTTTTAACACTACCAAAAGACCTAATAAGGTCAAATGTTTTATAATTTTGGATGTCAAATGACCTAGTTTATGATACCATATTGAGATGGATTTGATGTTGGTGGTGAGTGCTTTAGGGGTTATAGAGGTGGTGATTGCAAATCGTGGTAGAGATCTTGTTTAAGTGGTCCTTGCAATAAAAGCTTCATTAGTATTTAAGTCATTCACCACGAAACAAAGAAGAAAAAAAATCAACGAAACAATTTTTAGATTGACAAATCTTATAAATAGACAAATAATTTGACTGAATATATAGTTCACACAAAATTTGATTATGATGAAGTAGTGTAATCGGTGTGTGAAGTGAGGTGTATTTTAATTTATAAAATTATCAAACTTTATGTAGCACCAACATTTTTAATAAAATGTATGTCTCTGAGTCTAACATATCTAACACATTAATTTTATTTAATTAGTGGTAGCGGCAATGTACACATGAAATTTCAATCCATTTCATATATACTCTAATTAATTTTATGTATTTACACCTTTTTTTTATTTATTATTTTCTATTAATGTAGAAGGATTCATGGACCCTTAAAGAAGACATGATACTAATAAGATCTCATTGGGAAGTAGAAAACAAATGGGCAGAAATTGCAAGGAGATTGTTTGGTAGGAGTAAAAACTCTATCAAGAACCATTGGAATTCCACCAAGAGACGCCAAACTATCGAGATGAATAACTGTCTCCAAATTGCGAATAAAAATGAGGCTTAAATATTTAATTCTTTGCTTCTTTTTCATTTTTCGTTTATGTAAGTTTTTTTTTAATTTAAACTTCAATTTAGTTTTAAAATCATTTTTATTGTTAATTGCGGTAAATTTGTGGCAAACGAAAGAGTGACGTGATAGTTTGACGTGACAGAGTAATAAATTAAATAATTAAAAAAATGAAATTAAATAATTAAATTGATTAAAATAGAAGTGAAAGAAAGTTGAAGGTGTTATGTTTTAGTTTCTCCATCCAAAATCAGAAATAGTTTTGGGGATTATGGTTCTCTCCTCCTTTCACTAACATCGAATCATCATCATCTTCGAATTTTCATGTGCTTCTTCTTCGTTCAACCATGAGTCATCTTCGTCTGCAATAAACTCAACTCGTTTTCAACTGTCTTAATGTGGGTGTAGGAAAGCAATGTGTATATTCATCTCTAACACTGTTGAAAATCTTAAACGACGATTTTGGAGATTTTCTCATTAGGATGTGAGTAATTTTTCTTAAATATGTTATTTTTATGTTTATTCTTTGTTGTTATAGTTTACATTTACTCAATTTAATATTTAATTTTTTGTTTTTGTTTGTAAACATCTTATAGTTGTCAATTTTTTGTTTGTAATGCAATTATGGTGATTCGTAAATGGTGATATGGTAATGGTGATGTGATGATAGAGAAATGAGAAGAGAACTTTAATCCCCAAATTTATTTTTGATTTTTTAGGGAGAGACTAAAACGTAACACCTTTAACTTTCCATCATTTCTGTTTTCTATATCTTTTTTAATCATTTTAATTGCTTAATTTCATTTTTTTAATTATTTAATTTATTATTATACCACGTCAAATTATCACGTCACTCGTCCGTTGAATACATAGCTTTTTTTTAACATCAACTAACGATATGAATGATTTTAAAACTAAATTAAATTTACAAAATTAAAATTAATGAAAAATTACATATACAAAATGCGAACTTACAAGGACGAAGTAAATATTTAAGGCTAAAAATGATGGATCATTGCTCTATGAATAGATAAAAAAAAAAGGTCACCTTAGCTGTAAAAGCTGCAAAAGTGATTAAGAAAACTTGAGTGAGATGAAAATGGAGATGTTAGGTGATAGTAATGAAAATCTAGCTCGTTTGCTATTCCATGAGTGTTCAAATGTTCAACTCTAAAGGTGATGATGGAAATGGTTTAGGAACCACAACCCGATTGGCTGTGGATGGTTGAAACATCAATAATGATATACGGACATTCATTTTTTGCACACGTATTCAGGAGGTTAATTATGTGTAAAATGTGATTAATTCAGTTGAATAAATAATTAATTTAAATTACAGAAAAAAAATATAGTTTAATCAAATGTATGATTAATTATAATTTTTAATATGATCTAAATTAATCATCTATTCATTTGAATTAAAAATAAAATTTGTACACGATTAATTAGATGTCACAGTTGTTAAAAAAAAGTAAGTGTCCATGACTATGGTGCAAAGGTAGAAGAAATGAAGAAAAAAAAAAGACTATGGAGATGTTTAATGTAAAATAGTAAGTACTATATGCTATAAATATATAGTTATCATTTAGGTTATTGTAATGTAGGGAGGTCATTATGTCATTTTTTTTTTCTTTTATGTTGGATTTTAATTTGATTTATGTTTGGTCCAACCAGTGTGTTTCATAATTGGATTATGTTTGGTATGTTTTCAACCATTATATTTTATGTTTGTTTGCATTAGAGTATTTGGAAAACAATATATAACATAATTTATTAGCCCTTATTTGTTTTTGTTATGTGCTAAAAAATATGATACGATTTATAATTTCTTGGATGACATTTCAAACAAGTAATTAAGTTGGTATATTGGAAATTGCATCCCCTGAGAAAGAGAGATTTTTTAAAATGGTTTGACACTTGAATATTCTTGTTCTGCTTTTTCTTGCATACATGTGTACTTAATTGTTTTTTTAGGGAAAATATGTTTACCTTTTCATTTTATCATTTGTTTAATCCTTTAAACCTTAATTCTAAATTTTTGTTGATGAACCACATTATAAATATTTACTGTCTCTCCCCGTTGAAATTGAGTAATCCACTATCTTTTGGACAATGATTTTGTAATTTTGAGTTCTCTACCTTTTCTCCCTATTTATATATATGGGTGTGGATACTTTCATTCTATAAATATCTATATCATAAATTATTTCGTTTAATAATTCAATATAAACGATAGATTTAATCAATCCAACCGTAAAATTAAAAGTTTTTATTGAATAGATCAACTTCACAAATTTTTGAAAAACTTGAAAACTTTTTAATATTTCATTAAAGAATTTCAAATGAGCGTATAAAAAACTTTTAAAAAGTATAAATAAATATCGATGGCTAAATTATATAGCTACAAATTTCATATTTATATAAAATTTTGCATATTTGATCATTAATATATTCATTTTCTCACTAATAATTTTCTCTCCATTCTAAACAACATTTCTTTTCCGATTTGATGGCAACTTTGCTTAAAATTACCATACTTTTTGCGGTTAAAAGACAGAGAATCTAAATTCGAATTGACATAGGGAAAGAGGGACATAGTGAGATTCATGTGGGAGGCATAACTTTCATCCTCTTTAATTGGTTTGTCCTATTTTTTATGTTGGCTAAGTTTTTCTTGGTCAGAAATAGATGAAATTGTATGCATGACTTATTTTTATATTGAATTTTGTTCTAAATTTTTCATTTTTATACTTATATTTAGGAGTTTATATTTTGATTTATGAATTATAAACAATTTTAAATTTATAATTGAAAAATTGAATTTATGCTTGCTTTAGAGTGTGTTTTCTTAGCAATAAG
Source organism: Cicer chorassanicum (assembly GCA_037974735.1). Taxonomy (NCBI): domain Eukaryota; kingdom Viridiplantae; phylum Streptophyta; class Magnoliopsida; order Fabales; family Fabaceae; genus Cicer; species Cicer chorassanicum. Next base: position 5,271,869 of record JBBPBP010009778.1, on the reverse strand, counting down.
AATATTATCAAATTAGCTTTATTTGAGTTGGTGAATTTTTATTGCTTTCATTATATTATGAAATTTTAAGGAATTGAAAAGGTTATATTTTAACGTGAAAAATTATCATTCCATAATTTACATAAACTAAACTTCGTGAATTGGATAAAACTATCAAATTAAAATCCATCGATTATTCATTGTCATGCCTATGTGATTATTTGGTGAATGTATTGTTTTAGTTTTGTGTTCATATCTCTTTTGTGAGGGTGGGGTTATTAAATGTCTTAGGTCTAAAAACCATTGCAAATGGATTGCATTTCAAATATGAATAATGAGTGTAATTTTTAGATCGTTGATTTACTAATTAATATTATATGTATATCATTTTCAAGTTAATATAAGTTATTTTTGTATAAAAGTAAATACACCAATACTTAATAAATTTAATTTGATAAGACTAATGTGATGAAATGATGGAACCTTAAATTGCAAGTTGCAATAAAAATAGAGGGACCTTAATGGTGTATATAAGTACAAAAACCAGTTAGCAAGTGAGAATGAAACTTCACCAACAAACACTAATTAAAAAGAACACCACATGCCCAACAACAAACCTACAAAACAAATTGCGTGTAAAAGGAATTCTTTTTAAAAAGTTCTTAACAATGACTCATTTGGCATCTTTCCGCGGTTCAAAAGTCCTTTTTGTTTTCCAAGTTTTAGATGGAGAAAAAATGTTGTTTTTTTTTTAAATAAAGTGGAAAGATGTCATTATAGAATTGATATTCTAATTATGTTCTCACTCTAAAATATCATTTATTATTTGTAATACTTTAATCAATTTAATAAAATAAAAAATAGAAAACAAAAAATTTAAAGACCAAACTAAAACTAAATAAGTATGGACAACACTTCTTTATTAAAAACTTTACATGAAAAATTCAAAGAAATAAAATCAAAATAAAAGAAAAAATAGTGCAACTTAATAACACAAACATTATACTTAACAACTAAAGTGGTGGAAATTAAGGAACATTATCAAGATGTTGTAATAAGTCGTAGCATTGGATATTCAATGCAAAATTAAAATTATTTTGTTTTAATTGTAACAACTAAAGTCTATCATATATTAGAAAAATAATTAAAGCGTTTTTTATTTTAAATTTTATATTTGATCCTATTTTGTTTTTAGAGTTTAGTTTTTATATGTTGTTGTCAATGTAAAAAGTTTTACATTATCAGTTAAACATAATCAATTATATGCGTAATTTTAGAAGTGGTTATAATAAAAATTAAATGTCTTTAACTATTTGACAGTTGTGATTGATTAATAGTAGAATGTTAACAACATAACATAAAACGGCAACATGTTTATAAATATGAAAAAATTCAAATGTCTGAAATATTCATGTCTTTGAATATGTAACATTGACAACATCAAAGTCATCGATTGAAATTTGTAATTGATGAAAGTTGTTTTGTCAATCTAAATCAAACTAACACTACAATAAGATAACAAAACCAAAAAGCATCACACTAATATGACGAAACAAAACAATATCGTACTCTAACGACAAAATCACATAAAAATATAAAAGAAAATTAAATATATATGGAAATTTCTCATCTAGATAAAATGAGAAGAAAAAACGACCTGGAGAGATGATTTCGAACCAAAAAACGGTCATAAACCATCCTTCTATAATGGATAAATAAGAAGAGTGAACCTCTGTTATTTTGGAGGAAGGGCGACTGCTAACCAAGAGAAACCGGTCAGAATTTCAAAATAATCAGACACAGATTATAGCATATCTACGTTTAAGGAAATAAACATGAACGACATACCTTGTCAGACCGAAGAAAAAGGAAGAATGAGCAGTGAATTACCCTCATTCTTTAAGAATAACTTTAAATAATTGATAATTGTCAATCCATAATTGATTCATTAAATAATTAATCTAACAAAACCTTCAAATGTATATAAAATAAAATAAATCATGGTTTATAAGATAAATACATTTAAGGTTTATTTGATGGAAAAAATAAGAGATACGATAAGATATAATAATTATCATATCATGTTTTAATTTAGTGTTTGATAAATCACACATAATATAATAATGCATTCTTGAACACTATCATATCATGTTTTTCTAATTAAAATTCTTATTTTGAATTTGAGCTGAGTTAGAAATCAATAGAATATGATAATGACAATAATTTACTCAGTTATTCTTATAAAATATAATTTAAAATATAATAAAATATAAATTAAAAAAAACAATAGAATTTGATATTAAATTTAAAAATAAATATTAGTTATTAATTTTAAGAAATAGGTATGATT
>JBBPBP010009778.1:5241372-5254315 GCA_037974735.1 Cicer chorassanicum | reverse complement strand
TTTTTTTTTTTTTTTTTTTTTTTTTTTTTTTTTTTTTCTTATCGCGTTTACTTTTGCTTTATCTCTTTTTTCTTTCACGCGATTATCTTTTTTGACTTAGCAAACTCGTAATAATAATATATTAAAGTCTTGCTTTTGTGATAGAAAGATTTCTTTACAAAACAAAGTGGAGATATTTACTTGTATAGTATCATCAATTAGTGACTTAATTATCTTAGTTCAAAGAGTAATTGAAATAATTGTTGGAATTCATCTATAAAAGGTTACTTTGGTATAGATTAATAATAGATGAAATATTGAATATATAAAAGAGGTAACTCATATATTTAATATATAAAAGTTTTAGATGAATATATGATGTCAAATTTGTTTTTAAATTTAAATTCGTATAACAAAATATTATTGAGAGACAAAATACTTTAATACTATGTTTGAAACTCGTCAAAGATAGAGAAATGATAGGGCTGTGAAAGAAAATTCAAAATTTAAAGTTTTTTTCACCGTTTGGTTTCCTTCAAATTAAGAATAAAAAGAAATTTTTTTGGTGAGACTCAAAGATAAAAACTATCAACTCTAAGAAGGAAAAGAGAGAAAGGGTTTAAAGTGGACCCTCCATCAATATATTTTTAATTTGCTTCTCAACGTTGTATGCAATGCAAATGATTTTAGATTTAATAAAAAGATAAATTTTTATTAAAATTAATCATTAAATTAATGGTTTTTTTTCTTTCACTTTCACTCATATTAAAAAATTATTTTTCTTTCTACTAACTTTCCTTACACTTTCTTTCCACTAACATTCTTTTCTTTCACTTTTTTTCTCTTTCTATATTGTCATTTTCTTTTTCTATCTAATATAATAACAAAGGTCGTGCTAACAAATATCCTTAGAGATAGAAAAAATTACATTTTATAACAAACATTTTTTTGCATCATTGGAAGAACTAGACTAGTTTCTTTCAAAGTCACATTTTATGTGTTTCATTATCACATGATATCTTTGTAAGAGTATGTATGGATGAAGGGTGTTTGTGAACTTGAAACATAGCTACAGAGTTGGTTAAAAAGTTCTCAACAAATGAGGTACGAACTTTTGCTTCAAACGATTATGTTGAGGTATGAACTTTGTTTCTCAAATGTGATTTTATTAACTATTCTAAAGAGGGTTAAGTACAATAGATATCAAGACTTAAATCCTATCATCCATAGCTCTTTGACAACTAAAGAGTGTGTCTTCACCACTTCATTCGCCTATCTTTGTATGGTTGTGTCAAAGATCGTAAATTGTTCTTACTTGGACTGCAATGCGTTGTTCGACTTGAATTAATGTCCACATGTGTTATTTTTTCTTTCCTAATCACGAGTCCTAAAAATTAGCTTTCACTTTCTTCTTACTTGCCGTCTTTAACAAAGATGGATAATTTGGTTGTTATTGGGTCAATTTATCAATTTACACCAATATTAAAATAAATTTGACTTCCATAAATCAAATAGTACTTTGTGCAATTAAGGAAGATTCACCTCATTTGCCATCAACTAATTCTTAATTGCTTCATGATCGCTTCGACTGTTTTTAATTTGACTCGACTCATTTGTCGTTTTTCAATTAACAATTCAAAAAAAATTTAGGCATAAACAAATGGTTTTGAAGAGTTTAATATATATTTAGTATATATCATCTCAATTTTTTTAAGAAAATTGAAAGAATAATTAGATGGTTGAAAAATTGTAGCGGAGCTGCCTCTGAATTTTTCCTTTGAGGAAGTACTTAGGAGAGAGTCACATATTAACTAAATACAAAGAGGAATATAATAGGCGATGGGGAAAAACATAGTTTTTTGAAATATTCAAAACTAAATATATTCACAATATAAACACTATCAACAATCAACATAAATCTATATTTACATTTATAGGTGATTCACGGTAGATCAATGTATATAAATTATTTAAAATTCCAATAACAATCGACGATCCTTTTTAAAAATATAAATTAACGATTGTCCTTTTTATTATGGTTAAGATGATGACTTTATTAGTATCAGTTTGACAACATGAGTTTTGATTACAGAGTAATCTGGAAAACCCAATACTTAAAAAATTTATCACTTAAAATAAGAGTATGCATACATTTTCTACACCTACCTTTTTATCCCAAAAATACAATGTGAAGAGAAGAATATTTTCTTTGATAATAACTAACCTACCCAATGAATAAACAAAGAAAAGTTAGGTGGAAAATGACACTACAAAGTAAATAATGTAGCTAATTGTCATAATCAAAGCATTCAATAATTTAGTATATATGTAAAAAGAAATAGGTGTAAGCAATGTCAATATTGAAGCAACCGAACAAAATATGCATAAGTATCTTTTAATAGCTTAACTAAAAATTTCAAAAACAAGTAAATTAATAAAATGAAAAAGAAAAAGAAAAAGGAAACTCTTAATTGGCAAGCACCACATAAATTCTTAATTAATTTCATAGTTAATTAATAGATAATATAACATTTGCAAGAGGATCAAAGAGGAAACCATAGACAACACACACAAAATGAAGTTCATCATTATCTTAATGATTTTCTTCTTTGTCTTTCCTTTAACATTGGGTGAATTAACCGTTGGTTTCTATGGCTTTACATGTCCACAAGCTGAGAGTATTGTAAGTGAGATTGTGCAAAGTTATTACCAAAATGATAATACTATTGTTGCTGCTTTGCTTCGTTTACACTATCATGATTGCATTGTCGATGTAAGAACCAATTAATTTATTTTTTCATGTTAATTGTTCAGATTTTTATTCACATTTTAAGCAATATATATAGTAGATCAATTTTTGATTTAATATATGTTATCAATATAAACAAAATTGGGTCCAAATTTCGTGTTGAGTAGGAGACAAATGTCAACACACTATTAGTATATACGTTCAGATTATTCAAATTTTGAGTTTGAGTTTATGTTTAAACCTCTTTAAATATGTTTCACTAAAATTAAAATATAGACACTTTGATCTTGATCGAACAAGCATGTCTTGAATTACAAAAATTAAATACAAAATTGGTCACACGATTGAAACTTTTTATTTCAGGGTTGTGACGCTTCTATACTAATAGATCCAACAAAAAACAAGACATCAGAGAAGAATGCAGAAGCAAACAAAACCCTTCGAGGATTCGACCTAATTGACGAGGCTAAAAGTGCCTTAGAACAAGAATGCCCCGAAACAGTTTCGTGCGCAGATATCATAGCAATTGCGACAAGAGACGCAGTGGCATTAGCGAATGGGAAAGTATACCGAGTCCTCACAGGAAGAAGAGATGGTTTAATTTCCAATGCTTCTAAAGCGTCGTTAATTCCTGGTCCATTTGTTAATATGTCACAAGCTCTCAAATTTTTTAACTCAAAAGGGTTGACATTAGAAGACATGGTGACCCTTTTAGGAGCACACACCGTTGGTTGTTCTAAATGTAGCTTCTTTCAAAATAGGCTATCAAGTTTTAATAATGGAGAAATTGACCCTACAATGGATCCTAATTTAGATGCTATGTTGGTTAAAAAATGTGGATCATTTTTTAATCCTATAGGGAATAAAACTTGTGTGTTTTTGGATCAACAAACACCTTTTGAATTTGACAATGGATTTTACAACCAAATAGTTGAAAATAGAGGGATACTTGAAATTGATCAACAACTTGCTTTGGATCCTTCTTCTAGTGACTTGGTTTGGAGTTATGCAAGAGATAATTTAATGTTTTGGGATAGCTTTGAAATTGCTATGACAAAGATGGGAAGTATTGATGTTTTGGTTGGAAATGAGGGAGAAATTAGAAGGAATTGCAGGGCTTTCAATTTTCCTTTAACTTACTAGAATGTTTTTTTTTTATTTCTTTGTGTTGTTTGAAATTTTCTTTTTATTTTTTATATTTATGTTTTTCTTTTTCTACAACAATAAGAGTGTCATCTGCTATTAGGTAACCATGTAATACCAAAATATTAATATATGAGTTAGATTAATTATTATTGAAGATATGAATTATTAATCTCTTAATATGTATAATTTTCATTAAATCTTCTACTTTTAATTATTTCACTATTTTTACCTCGTAAATTCTTCTCATTAGTATTTTTTATCTCAATCATATCGATATCTTTGTCGAAAATAACTATTATCATGAAATGTTAAATCACAATAGCTAACCGAAAAATATAATTGGTTAATATCAATTTTCTCCCTTTATGATTTCCACCAAAGAATGAAGTAATTGTATGGTGTTTGTTTAATACTCATACACGTCAATGTTTTGTGCAATTCATGAGAATAATCCTCCGTGATATTCTATCATCTTTATGAGAGCCTTAAACATAAAAATCTATAGTAAGTTTTTTTATGAATACAAATAAATTATAACTCTTACCCGTGATGAATTTTAAAAAAATAAAAATGAAAAACAAATCGTGTTAGAGAAGGAGAGTCATCACAACTATGTTGAAATCGTTTAATTCAAATATATTGAAAAAGATAAAAATAGAGTAAACAAATACAAAAAGACGGAGATTTAGACACATGACATAGATTTGACCTTAAAAAAAAATCTATTTAAAGAATCAAAACAATTGTTAAATTATGTATATTACACCGTAATAGTGATATATATATATATATATATATATATATATATATATATATATATATATATATATATATATATATATATATAAAAGATTTATATTTTGTAAAAAAAATAACTTTTAAAGAAAAGGCTACATCCAACAACAGAAAGAAAAAGAAAAACAAAAAATAAACTAAAGTTTTCTAGAAAAAACAATTCTGCTCCTATCATCCAACAGGGTAAGAGACAAAATCTAAAATTACATTAAAAGTTTTCTCTAAAAAGAACATAGACAAACCATATTTTGCGAAGACATTATCGAGCTGGTTAGCTTCACGAAAGACTTGCGTTACATAATAATGATTCAACTTACCCTAATGATCTGACGAATAATCAAGAAGCAATTATTCCTACGACAACACCCATCCTAGATAAATTTCACAGCGAATTGCGAGTCAGATTCAATTCCGATATATCTAAGCCTCGAGCAACAACCAACTCTTAACCCTTGAAGATAGTCCATAACTATGTCATCGTGATTGACCAAACACCAAGGGAATACACAAAGCCAAGGATAAAATTTTCAAATTGATCATGAACAATACCGCCCACAAACACCTTTAGCTCCATGGTTGATAGTAAACCATCCCCGTTAAGTTTTAAATGACTATTTATCGGAGGAGTCGAATAGATAGGCATGATACCACCATTTCAAGAGATGTAGATGCAATCCACTGTTTTAGACCATTTATGTCATGTAACAACCAGAAACTGATATCACACACCCCAAAAATTTAATGGGATAGGAGACCTAGAAATTACATGCTAAAAGTTGTCACTTCTCTAGCAATCCATGTAATCAGCTGGACCATCCAACGATACATGTAACGCCCCGGATTTTGATCCAATACATTACTTAAAAATATTTGTTTTCTTTCAAAAACGACTTAAATTTTTTTTTTTTTAATTTATTTACAGAAAGTAGTTCATCATGTGATCAATAAAATTTCACTTGTAAATAAATTGATTTCATTTTTTTTATGAAATAGCACAACGCAATTTTACTTAATGTTATTATTCTTATAAAGATAATTTGCTAATTGTAGAAAATGTTCACTTACGTCCTAAAATCGAATAAATTCTCCTTAAGTGATATAAAAACAACTGATTCAGAGTTTTCCTAGCGGAAGGACCTCACCTCCGCATTTCTATTTAAAATTGACGATGAAAAATAAATAAACTTTAAAAATGTACCACATCGGACTTATCACTACAAACATTATTTTTTTTAATTAAAGTACCCCTTTTTCCCACGCGCGTACGCCAAGCAAACGTCATTCACGCAAGTCTTCGAGATCCTTAGTACCTAAATGTTGGTGTAAGGGGTCAGTTCATCCCACGGCAAAAATTAAACCAAATAATAAGTTAATAATCATAAAATATAAATATAAAATCTTTTCGTGATAAAAGATTTAGAGAAACTGATTTTATTTTTTATTTTTTATCATTCACAGGGATGTATCAAAAGTCATAAAAAGACATCTAAATAAAATCGAGTAGCAAATCACCTTAGAGCAAATAATTAGATCAAAATAAAAATAACAATAAAATGAATTGCAAGTTATGCATGCTCCTAAACATATATGATCCGGATATAACCAGCCACACAGGCGTCCACACAGAAGTCACCCATACCAATGGGGAAAAATTAAACCAGCCACACAGGCGTCCACAAAGATGCATATGATATGTCATGAAATGATAATGATGCTCGAAATTTACAAATCACTAGCCACTTAGGCAACCACAAAGAAAAGGTCATAACACGAATAACCAGCCACTTAGACAATCACAAAGAGAGAACTATTCAAACCATTAATCACCAGCCACTTAGGCAACCACAAAGATAATAATATTTAAAACACAACTAACCAGTTACAAAAATCAACTTAATCATGTTATCACAATTAAAAATTAGAACTTTTCATCAATTCCCTCAAGACTCATATAGTATTCATAAAAATCAAAACTTTGAAATGAAATAGCACAAAAATCGAAACTTTAAGTTAAAACATCCTAACAAACATATTACTCATGAGATCATAATAAAAATCATAACTTTATAATTAAATATACCTAGACAACAGAAAAAATTGTAACTTTACATCAAATATATGACAACAAGCATATTATTCATGTTATAATAATAAAAATCAAAATTTTATAATTAATCTTATCAAGGTAAACATATTACTCATAAAAACAAAACATTATAGTTAAATTATCTAAGGCAAATATAGAATCAACATTTTTCTTTTAACACATCAAGACATCATATAAATATCTTACAAATTATTAATTTAATATTCGGCCTAACCTTGCATGGAGAAAAGCCCTTACCTTAAGTGCTTTCCTTCCAGGCGACACTATATAGCCCTCGAAAATCTCACCAAGATGAAGGAACGAAAGTTTAGAACTTTGATCGGAATGCGAGGGAATGTGAGGGTGGTTGTTTGAGTGGCTTAGAAAATATTTGAGATAAATGAAACGTTGGTAATGGGGTGTGGGTGATTATGACTTCTTTTTCTCTACTGCAAGTTTAATCGTGTCCTACAATTGAGAGGTGTATGTGACTAATAAAAGAGGCGTGGAGCTGATCCGAGAGAAGGAATAATTCTCTTCATTGAGTTTAATTGCACTCATGAATAAGGAATTCAATTGAAATAATACCATTCAATGACCAACCGTTAAGAATTAATTGACATTCATGTATTTATTCTTGCTAGTTAACATTTGAATGGACACAATGGAAAGTGCACGGTCCTATAAACTAAATACTATTAAAAATAAAATATAGTTATCAAAGGTAGTAGTGTCGGTGATTCAATTTTGACTTAGTCAAAATTGACTTGGTCATTGTTCACTCTAAGACAGAAATTTCTACGAGTTTTAATTAGTTAATAATAAAATCCCAATAATTAAATAATTAATATAAAAAACTTCATCAAATAATTGAATATCCAATAAATAATTATCTTACTATCATCACACTGAATTAATAAAACAGAATAAACAAAACTAAGGGTTTTAAATTAATTAATTAAAATAAAGGGTGTTACAATACACACAATTATCATTTATAAGGAAATAGTTACGAGTGACCTTCCACAACAAAACCCTAAATCTTTTCGGCCCGACCATTGCTAAATCAACTTGTAAAGGTCATTGGATGAAGTTATATCCCTACCTATAATAATGTTATAAGGCGAGAAAGAAAATGCTCCATTAGGCTCACTGTACCCACTCAAGGAATCATAGACATGAAAGTCAAATGGAACAGGCATGGCACGAATATGTTTGATAGAATTAGGGGGATAAAATTGAGTACATTACTAAGATCCCAATCACAACCAGTATGAAGGCAACTCTAAACCGATTTAACCAAATCCTTCGTAAGAACACCAACAATAGCAAGATCAATTAAACGCCTAAGATTAGGAACCCAATAGTTCGTCTAATAATTTACCTAAAGACCATTTCCAATTCTCCAACCCAAATTATTCTTCAAAATATCCCAAACATAAACAATACCACCCCGAAAATTTGAGTCTGGTTTAGAAAAATCAACCTAAGGAACCTCAAGCCCACCACGTTACAAAGATCCTAACTATCTTTCAGCATAATGGAAAAATATATGTCACGAGCAAGCCATAGATTTAATCCACCCAAATGCTTGGGAAAAGTTTTCTCCCAAGACTCCATATGAACTCTCCTATCATTCTCAAAGTCCCCCCCAACATCACATATCGAGCAGGGGAGGTGCATGGAATTCATAACGTAACTATGAAGGGTTTGGATACATGTTTGGACAAAGCAAATTTTCCAACAAAGGAAAATTACTTAGGTTTTCAACCACTTTGGTGATTATCTACCTTATCTACAATAAATTGGAAGGATTTCTTTGTAACTCTATTATAAAGTAAAGGTACTTCAAGATATCATTTGTCATATGAAATTGGAAAATATATCAAATTTACTACTTGAGGTAATAAGGAACATTATGGGAGAAGAAAATTATAGACTTATCTTTGATATCCTTTTGACCTGAGAACTTACAAAAGTTCAAGAATATAAGAAACAATATGAATTTGTTCAGTGTTAGCTTTAGAGCACTCATTAGCTAGATTGACCATATGAAAAATTCTTTCAAGGCATAAAACAAAAAGATAAAGAGATACGGGATCCCTTTAACGGATCTCATGAGAAGGCATAAATTCCTTAAGAGCCTCACATTTCTACAACATTCTCATTTCCAACTTCAAGATGAAATGTCACACCATAGCTACAAACTTATCAGGTAAATCAATATCCTCTAGAGTGTCTCTGACAAAATTTCAATCTAAGTGATCATATTACACATTACACAAACTGATTGGGAAAAAATACTTCATAGAAGTAACATTATCCACTTTAGTAATTAAGGTCACGAGAGTATCATTAAGTGAAGAATCTTTGTCAAGATTGTTAAAAGCATCCAAAATCATTCGAACAAAAGCATCCCCAATGGCACTCCGTTGAGACTGTTAAAAGATGGCTGGAACCCATTAAGGTCAGACGCTTTATAAGCTTTTATGCTTCTAATTGTATCAAAGATTTCGTCTCTAGTGACATTTGCATCCAACAATCCAATCTTCTTCTAGCTCAACCTAGAAAGGCTCTGATGTGAGCAAAAAGGCTCCAAAGAATTATTGCTCTCAATGTGATCTTTTGTAATAATTGTCACCAAGTTTTCCAACACATTTTGATCAGTAATCAAATTTCCATCCTCCTCGTTAAACAAATCATATGAATTCTTCGTCCTTTTGATAATCACAACACCATCAAAATAACATGTATTTGTATCCCCTAACATAACTACTTAGCCTTTGAGTTATGGAGCCATATGATCTCTTCTTGATACAAAATTGCCTCATACTCATTCCAAAGCTCATGTCGTTCCTGGATCAACCACCTGTTAGGATAATTCACAATGGGACAAATAAATTTGACCCAACCTCTACGTAATATACCTTTTGAATTTAAACATATTCCTAAAGATATTAAAATCTCCCTCTTTCCAACTATTCTTCAATGAGATCATTTGATCATTCCAGCTACCAATACCACTCCAAGAATGATTCATGAACTTAGGAAAGTAAATATGAGTGAGCAAAGACGCAAGAAAGTGAAATGAGCGTCTACCATGGTTTGGAATTGTGTTCCTAAGAGGACACACAAGGATGTCACAACATTCTATCCAATTGCTCCTACAATCTTTTTGCACTGCCATGTGAAATCATCTCCTTGGAAATCAATAACAATCAAATCAATCTTGTAACACATCACAAAACACCTACATTGTAAGAATTAGGGGTGACCCTACCCCACCCATTCTCTTATGATCAGAAAGGAAGGTATTGGAATCTCCCATAATGGTCCAAGGACAAACATCAGTATTTGCCAACTTATGAATAGAATCCAAATGCTCAACCCTCTTACCAAAATGAGAGCTACCATAGACAAATTGTCAAAAACCAATAATTAATTCATATCCATACAACTCGAAGATGAATAAACTAATAAGAGTGACTAATAACATCAACTTTCTACTGATTTTCCCAAAGGAACCATAAACCACAAGAACGCCCAACAACATCCACTATGATATGATTATCTAAACCAGTTTTATTAGCAATATTAGAAGCCAAATTGCATTAATATGTGTTCCTGCAAGGCAAACTACTTTATTAGTTGTACCCATACTATTCCAATAGAGACAATTCAATGGGAAGGGTTAGTAAGAGTGACTTGACCAAGCCTTTAGCTAACAATATGATTATCTATTTGCATGGAAGATGAGATTTCCTCGTGATTCTTTATGGATTTCAACTCAAAACCATCTTAGAATTCCTCACAAGTAAAATCATGAAGTTTTTTTAGAACCTTAGATGGATTCCAACCATGCCTTTTTCGAATAATTTTCATGTTTCTTATTATGACATTGGTTTCATCCTTATTTGGCCTACCCGATCCCACACAAACACCCAAAACCTTCACGAGTATATGCTAGTTTGAGGACTTGAAGTTCACATTGGTCATATCCCCATTGGACGAAATAGTGGGTTGGGCCTTGTGTTATTTCTCTTGCCATCACTATTACAAACTCTAATAAAAACACTTTGAGTATGGCTAGCCTCATTTCGTTGGCTGGTTTAACCACATTGTTTAGGGTTGGACTCTGCACAACCTTTATTGGCCCCTTAGTAGCGTTAGATTTGTCACTAAGCTCACAAATAGTAATATAATCAAAATGTGACACTAAATCTTTACCTTCTTGATTGTTACCTTCAAACGGGAAGATGTCTCATTACTTTTTCGATCACATGCATTAAACCCCAGATCTAAAGCTTTCATGACATGATTCTAAATCGTCTCTTGCATGGTATCCATCTTAGTCGCCTCCACATGAATTGGTTGCATCGCAACCATAATAGCTTCACCAATAAATGCACCATGAAATAACCTTGTGGCATATCCACCATTCTGATATCACCATCGTGTGCCTAGTACTTTCTTAACCGAGTTTCCATGAACCTACCACTCACCTTATTCCTAAGGAGATGCACCATACGAATATTCCTCTAAGGAGAACACAAATTTTTGAACTCGTCTTTTGAACTTGTTAATTGCCTTTAGAACCCCAAGGTAGTGCCATAACCTTCTTTGTGTTTTGCATGTCGTCCTCTTCTTTTGGGATGATACCATCACAATTGTTACTCATCAAACTTTTTTCCTCCACTGCAACACCACAATGTCCTGAATGTTGATTAAAATAAACGTTGCAAAACACAACCACAAAAACGAAATGGGATTGAACCAAAAGATAAATTCTCATATATTTGAGGGAGTGTGGCAATGGAATGCACTATGGTGGTTAGCAATAGTATAGTAGACATGCTAGACCGCAACTGCAAACAAAAAGCAAAATGGCGCAACAAAACAATATAGAGAAACAAAACATTTTACCTAAATCTCAAAGCTAATTGGAGAATCAAACCAACGTCGAGGGCAACACAGGTGGTGCAAAAAACACTCACTAGGACTGCAAATCGTGTAGAGGCAAACCTAGGAGTGGCATAAAGGCAAATCCACAAGCAGAGTGAAAGAGACCAATGAGTGATGCTAATTGTAGCATTCCATCTTGTAAAATATGGTATGTCCCTTATTCATTACTAAATGATACATGGACACTCACTTTTTGTACACCTCCATGACACTTGGTTAATCACATACAAAAATATGCTTAATTCAGTTGAGTAAATAATTAATTCAAATCACAATAGAAGTATATGGTTAATTCTAACCACATGATGATTGATTACTATAATTTTCAACATGATATAAATTAATCATCTATTCAATTGAATTAGCCACATATTTTCACGCGATTAACCAAGTATTACAAGTGTATGAAAAAGTAGGTGTCCATAAAACATTTTTGTATTTCTTATAAAGTCATAAATAGACTTTTTTAATTTATAAGTTACTCATTTTAGGTTCATTTGTTTTAGATTAAAAAAGTTTATTTTTATTTTCTATATTAAAAAAAATGATTTTTATGAGAATTTACGTAAAACTAATAGAAGTTATTTCAAACTATTTTTTACAAATTAAAAAAGTGATTCTTATATTCAATAAAATAGATATCTATTGCTAAAGATTTTAATATAATAAAAATTATATATTTTTTTATTAAAATAATATCTCTAAAAAATAATTTTTATAAGAAGTTACAGCAAAATGATGAAATACTCGGTCTCTAAGGTTTTCAAGACTCATATACTCGTGTCAACTACTTGAGTTTTAGAAATTTAAATCAAGTACCATCAATTTATTTGAACTTGTAAGTCACAAAATTTTATTAACCTCTCATTAATTTGAATAATATGTATTATTCAATTGAATTATTGGTTTATAGGTAATTTTGTTTATTATTAATTATACTAACTATTAAATATAAAAAAATTTCAATAATATAATAAAAAAATAATAAATAAACTACTAATTACAACTTGAGAAAAAAAATATTTTTTTACTCTTAAGAAAGAAAATTTTACCCTGTAACTCACATTTATATCCTATTTTTATATTTTATACAAACTATTTATTTTATTTTTTTCATTTATTTTAAAACAATTTTTGTACTCCACTAAACTTGGGTTTCAGAAAACTTAAAATAAAAAACTTTTCAGAACACATGTGTTTCAGAAAATTTGAATTTTGTATACCGA
>JBBPBP010009778.1:5210985-5226891 GCA_037974735.1 Cicer chorassanicum | reverse complement strand
CGTAACGAATATATGAATTTAAAAATTAAATTTTAAACTCATTTTTTGTGGAATTTTTTTTTATAATATTATAAACATGTCTGCAAAAATAATCATTCAACAATATGTATTGATATTCCAATAAAGACTAAAATTATTGACACAATAATTTTATAAATACTAAAAAATGTGATCTTTTTTCGCTAATACGAAATTTAAAATTTTATAAAAATTAAAAATATATTTAACTTTAAACATTTTGAAAACAACATTTAAAAATGTGTAATATTTTGGTATTAAATGACACATAAAAAGAAACATACATAAAATATATTTTAAAACAATGGAGTACATGAAATATTCAAACTCACATTTATTCCATTGAAACTCAATTAATTACATTGTAATGAGAGTAATCTAGAATCCTGCGGTTCTTTTGACATTTGCAAAGCCAAACAAAAAAGGGTTCAAAGCATGACATGATAAATGAATAAAGACACATAAAGGGCATTTAAGTATTTTAACTATTCAACATTTATTTATATATACACAACCAAAAACAGTGTTACTGTATTCCATGTACTTTACTCACATCATCAACATATATATAATTATTTTACTTACCTAGGTTTCATCATATCTTTCAAAGAAAATTAAAAAAACAAAACAAAACATTATTTTTTTTTTCTTTCTTCCACATTGGAATGGAAGATCAACAACAACAACAACAAAATGTTCAATCTCAGATTTCCAATACCAATAATCCAAACACTGAAAAGAGTGAAAGTACTGTGAGGTCAAGATGGACACCAAAACCTGAACAAATCCTTATACTTGAATCCATCTTCAATAGTGGAATGGTTAATCCACCAAAAGATGAAACTGTTAGAATAAGAAAACTTCTTGAGAAATTTGGAAATGTTGGTGATGCTAATGTTTTTTATTGGTTTCAGAATCGTCGTTCTCGTTCTCGTCGCCGCCAAAGACAGATGCAAGCAGCTGCCCAAGTAAGCGGCGGTGCAAATCCATACCACCAATACCACAGCAGCAGCAGCACCAACAGTATTTCTCCATCTGTTGGTGCGTCTGCAATTGGTTTTGGTGGTTCATCTTTTACTATGAATTCTTCTTCTAGTAATTCGTCTTATAATAGTAACAACTTTTCGAGTTCTTCTTCGTCATGTGGCGTTGGTGTTGGTGTCGGTGTTGGTGTTGCTGAAGAAGGGTTTGGTGGTTTGTTCTTAGGTTCTTCTCAAATTAATTTCCCTGAAATTGATCAAACTTCTTCAGCTGCTTCTTCAGCTTTGTTTCCATCTGATCATGCTTCAAATTTCAACTATCACTCAGGTATGTGATTTATTTAGTTATTGCATGGTGTTATAAACCTAGCTAAGATTTTTATTTTAAAAAAAAAAAAATTTAGCATGAAAAAATTTCAATTTTTTTCTACAATTTCATCTTTAATTTATTTTTATCTTTGAGTAAAGAAAACTTTTGTTACAAATTAAATCGAGTGAAAGGAATAGTATATAAATATGGATTTTTTTTTATTTGATATTGTTGTCTCAAAATTTATTAGGTTCCTTACATGAATTTGGTGAAATTTCTTCAAATTTTTTTTATCATTATATTAAAACCCTCTTTGGAAAAATATGGTGAATTTTTTGATCTGATTTGCTTCAAGACAAAACCCCTTTTGAAGGACAAAAATGAGTACTAGAATCTATATATATTATTTTTCAAGACTTATATTAATTTAATGCTTATGTCTAGGTACTAGTCTCTTTTCAATATTGAGTTTAAGTTTGGACTGATTATTATAATAAACTCTAAAACAAAAAACTTTTCTTAAATCCTTTGACAAAATTGTAGATTCATATTGTCCTATTAGTTTTCTTTTTTTTTTTTTTAATAAAAATTTTTATTTTATGGTTGATTAATTTTGAGGGTGATGAAAGAATTAATAAAGTGTGAATCTTCTTGATGATTTGACAGTTCCTACGATTAAATGAAAAGCATGAAATTTGTACTTTCTTTTCCGGAAAAACATGACTTCACTTTTCTTGTTGCAGTTTCTGTTCTTCCATTTTTATTCCTTTATCATACTTTTTTTCTGGGTTTCATCCAAAATTCTTTAATTAAACAAACATTTCAAAACCCTAGATTATTTTTTTATTTTATTTTATTTTTTTTTTCATTTTGCTAATTATGTTACTCTCATCTAGACAATTAAGATTGAACAAGTATATATGATGATTGATTTAGATAATTTTCTTGATGTTATAATTTCAAACATCATTTTCCATATTATACCAAATTCATGAATATTTTTTTTCCTATGAACTCTTCTTTAATATATATGAATTATTTTTTGTATGAGATTCTGTGCCCTTCAATTTGTCTTCCCGAGGCAAGACAAATAGATCCAGCAAAGGGGAGGTTACAGTGTAACAATTAATACAATCATAATTCTAAAAAATAAGGTTTCAAACTATTGCACTCACAATTACAATTGAGTCAAAAAAAAAATTTAATTGGCAATTTTGGTTAATTGTTATGCTTAATTAATATTATGAGAAATTGAGGTTAAAAATGGTTGATTTGGGTGCAACTACAATTGTAATGTTATGGAGAGATCTTAAAATTTTGAAATTTTTTGTTTATAATTATGTTATTAATTATTGAACAATTATATTAAAATAGAATTTCATTAAAAGAATTGTTTTTTATTACATTTTTTTATATAAATTGTAATGGTTTATTTTTTGTTTATAATAATTGATTGATGCTCTATTTTTTGTTTTTATTAATGTTTTTGGATAGGATTTGGGGGGAGTAATATTTCAGGTTTGATCACAGTTTTCATCAATGGAGTTGCAACAGAAGTTCCAAGGGGTATAATAGACATTAAAACAATGTTTGGTGAAGATGTAATGTTAGTTCATTCTTCTGGAGTTTCAGTTCCAACCAATGAGTTTGGTTTCTTGATGCAGAGCTTGCAGCATGGTGAAAGCTACTTTCTGGTTAGCACATATAATTAATTAATTAATATTTCAATGTTTTAAATTATTTTTTTTAATAACAAAAAATATTAAGTCAATATTTATTAATTTTTTTTACTAATAATACTTTTATTTAATTGAATTAAATACTTTGTGTAACTACTTCACTACTTGAGTAAAAAAAACTGCTTCACTCCTATTACTTTCGATTGCTTGAATTAATTAATATAGATATTTTAGTCTTAACACATTATTTTATAGTAAAAATTAAGACAACTTTTCATTTGTAAAAAAATAGTTTGTTTTTCCTTTTTGCTATTATGGACATGGATTTTTTATGGTAAGGAAAAACTTGCAATCATACAATTAAGAAATCTTGACGATTGAATGAAGACGAGATGATTGGTATACTAACTTTCATGAAATCCTCTTTAAAATGAAATTTGAGATAGGGGTTGTTCGATCTTCATCTAATGTAACACGGATTCACATATGTGAAGCGTGTGAATGTATGACTGCAGAGAATCCGGAAAATTTAATTTTGTCCTTTATTTTTGAGTGTCTTCCAAGACTTTCTTCGTCATATTTTGTTTGATATTTAATGTTTATAATATTCGAGTTCAATCCCTGACCCACGATGCGTATGAAATAATTTTAGTCAAGAAATGTCATCATTTTCTAAAATGAATATTTGTTTGTACCTTGAAGGATTAATATGTTATGATGTAGTAAATTGAATAGTTGAGTTCAACCCAATAATAGTTATAAGTATAATAAAAGAATTATTTAATGTGTTATGATGTAGTAAAAATGAAAATCCAAATCATACAAAAATATTTTGTTTAAACATCAAACAAAAATAGACAGAAAGAGTATTATTTTGTGTTGGAAAAGGCATAAATTTGGAAGGTTTGTGTGTGTGAACCTAAATAAAGTGTTTGAGATAAATGTTTTGGTGTTTTTGTTACAGGTTTCAAAGCAAAATCAAGTATGAACAAATGAACAACTAGCACAACAATGGACAAATATTATGGAAGCTTCCTTTATATGTTTCTTCTATATATTATATTACCATCTCTTTTTTTTTTCTTCTTCATTCTCTTAATCTTTGATATGTGGTTCAAATATTAGAGTTCTACTATGTGATTATAGAAGTCTATATCTATATCTATTTAACAATTATATAAACCTAAAGATCTTATCCTTGTTTACAAACATATATACTTCTAAATAAAACTCTATATATTATATTAATTAATGGAAGCAAGTGGTGTAATGTATATTTTTCGTGTATTGCTTTCACTCAATTCATGACTAATTAATATACATTCCTTTTTTTTTACTCTATTAATATACATGCCTCTCAATTTGAATATTGATTAATAAATTAGTTGAGTTTTAATCAAATTTATTAAAAATAGTGTGACATTATATGTGCTAACTCACTTTATTATTATCATGCTACTTCTTGTATCGCTTCACTTATTACTAATGAAATGCAATAAGTTATTTTGCCCTAAAAGAAATTCTTCTAAGGTAGTCATAGCTTGTACATAATGTGTTAAAGTTTTAGGGTACATTGCAAAGTAGGCTTGTAATATATCCCTCTTTTTACACGTTGATTTTCTTTGAGTTGATTTAAAACTAACCCAAATTCTAAAATAAAGTAAATCCGTATGTGATAAAGTTAATGAAATCACCTCTAATTTATTTTCCTTCTTGCAAAAACGTATTCTCCATATAGTAGAACCTTTCAATTAAATGAAAAGGAGCCATGGTATTGTCTTGTGTCTTTCCTTTAGGTAGAATATATTTTAGATTGAAAACCGCCTAAAATCCATCTGTTATTTTTTTTTTCAAGAGCAAGAACTAAAGTGTAAAAGTATCACATGATATAATTGATATCTCAATTAAATTGACACTTTAAAACTACCACCTATATATCATTTGTATTACCATAATAAATTTATTGAGTCCTTTTAGTTTGTAAAATCTTAATGGCAAATATTAAATAGGCAAATTTGATATACTTTAGAGATTATTTAATATATTTATATAGTTTAAGAACATATAATACTTTATGGAGTGGTCTATTTAAGTATAATTTACACATTAAAAAAAGTGTATAAAAATTATAATATTTTTACTAAATTATCAATATCAACTATTGGTGTATGTACATTAACATACATGCAAAGTTAAAGATAATAACTTTATGTAAATAATATTCGTTAGAGTATAATTAGAAAAAATAATAATTAACATTACATTAAAAATTAAAAGAATAATTCTTTTTTAGATAGTTTTTATTTATTTATTTATAAATCACTCATTATAGAATGCAGAGATTATATTGTTTCCCGTTAATGTTATAAAAAACTTAAGATCAATTAATAGAAATGTTACTTTTCATTCTTTAAGATGATAACTAGAAAGAGGGACAAGACATGGGGTCAGAAAATTAAGAAACAAAAAGTGAAACAGAATGTTCTAATTGAGGCTGGTTGGAAACATATCTAACTCTATTTTGACTTGCATTCTTCATCTTCTACCAATCTATTAATTAATTAATTAATTTCTCTAGGAGCAATATAAGGGAATTTTTCGGCTATAAGTTCTTTTAAAAGTGACCATGATCATTGAATCTTCAAAGTTAAGAGAATTTTTAATCCTATAATTAAAGATCAACTTTATCAGCCTTAATATTTTACTTCATATATACCCTTGTAGTGGAAATTGTATTAAGGAATAAATTACACTTTGTCGTTCCATCTTTAAAGGATTATGTTTCTTGACTTCACTTCAATTTCATGGTACCATTATTTGGTGACAAAGGAACTAATTAAATATAATATATTAAAGCTATTAGAAATTGAGATATCATGTAACATGCTCACATGGGATAAGGTGGAGAAGAGGCTTTTAAAATTTTGTTATGTCTAAGAATGTATAGACATTTTGTATAAAATAACACTTATCAACTTAAACACAAATTGTATGGATATTTTGGAAAGAGATATTCTTAAAACTTATTTTTAATTTTTGTTTGGTTAATTTTGTAATAAAGGTCAATTTACTTGGAATACCAAAATAGGAAATAAGGGGAAGTTTATGATCATTATGACTATAGGTAACATTGTCTTCTCCTTGTTTTAACACTTTTGATCAATTTGAATTTTATTATACTCTATGAGTTTTTAAGAGATTAGTTTTCTTAAGTTCTTGGAATAACCATATTGATTCTTATAAAGACTATCTTTACTCTTATTGTAAATTTACACCGGAATTATAAATATCTTGAGAACTATAGTATGGTATCTTTCTTTCACTTTTATCTTCTTGCAATCTTTTTAATTATTTTATTTTGTCTTTCTATCATTTATTGTATGCGTCATTATTTGTGTTTGCGTGCTATTGATTTAAAATAATAATTTTGATATTTTCTTCATTTTCTCCAAGTAGAAGTTGTGCACACTTGTAAATAAAGATTTAATCTTAAGGAGGCCTTTGTAATATTCATTTTTAAAAATTTATTGCTAATTGAATGCATCTTGTGCTAAAGCTTTCATATATGTTTGCCAATATCAAGATGAATGTAGTTTTACTTTAATTTTTCTTCCTCAAAGGAAGTTACTTGCATCATTTGCTTCCATAAAGGCACTACCTTTATTGCTTATTCATTTTCCTAAATATTATTTTCCTTGTTAAACAAGAGTAAATTCAAGGGCAATCCATAAAAACCAAACATGTCCACATTTCAATCACATCACTAAGGGTATTGGTTAAGAGTCAACAAAAAAAGTTTAGCTTGAAAATACTAGTCAAATATTTTGTCAACGTAATAAATATATATTTTCTCAAAGAAAGTTTACTCTTTAGTTTCATGCTTTAAGGATAATTGTTAACATTTCATTAAATAAAATGGAAGTACAAGAAGCACAATAATCGAGCTTGTGACTTTTTACACAAATATAGCAATACTTATACAAATTATTGTTGAGAAACAACTCATATATCCAATGTCTTATGATTTTGATGGAAGACGTGGTGTCAAAGTCTTATATGATTTTGGAGTATTAGCTAGTTGTTGCTCTAAGCACTCTCTTGGACTCCCTAATAAGTGGTATTAGATCATTATATGGAAAATCATTCTCCGCAAAATAACCACCACAAAATAATATCAAAAGTCGCCTAAAACTCCTGCAAATATACTGTGGCACATATAACCGTAGCGTTTTTAAAAAATCCCACAAATCAATTAGTAGATGTCGAAAACCTCCCTCATTTTATCGCGTTTTTTGTAGTGAAACATGGTTCGTTGGTTTTAATGAATGTGCAAATATATGACGTGTGAGACTCACACTTGAGGGAGAAATTGTTAAATTCAAATGTGAGTGGTTATTCTCAAATTTACTATGAATGAACTAAATGTTTGATATATAAAAATTGTAAATCATATATTTAATGCTATAGGATTTTAAGTTGAGATGTAATATCAAAGTCTCTCGTATAGTAATGAATGATAAATCTCCAAAACTCTCCAAGAGATGTTGGGTTGTGTTATTGAGCATTTGGCCTCACTATAAATGCTAACAAGACTTCTGTTTTACACTCATTAATAAAATATATTCTACTTAAAGGAAAATATACGACAATACCATGTGTGGCTCCTTTTCATTTAGAATTTGGGTTAGTTTTAAATCATCCTACAGAAAACCAACGTGTAAAAAGAGAGACGATTAAAAATCTACTTTGTAGATTCAATTAGTGTGTCAACTAAATTTAACACGTTATGAGGTAAAATAAGCTTTTTGTGAAAACTAGTTGACAATAACATAAGATGTGGGAGTATCTATTTTGTTTTGAGTAAATCTTCGCATGTTATATTTTTTTGCAAAATGTATTTCGCAGGTTCTTTAAATTATATGAAAATATTTTTTTTTTAACTAATTAGTTATTTATTTTTTTTTAGTATCAAATTCGTCTTTTATATTTATAAATGTTTAATCAATGGTCCTAATTTCAAATCAGCAAAGTTGAAATTCAGAATTCTTTCAATTTTTTTCAAAAACTCGTGTAATTTTTAAGGGGTTTTGATTGCAATAATCTTAAAAACATAAACCATCAATCAAATTTTAGAAAAATAATTAAATAAGAGAGAATTCGAGTGAGATAAATTTTAGAGTTGAAATTAAATACAAAATTCTCCCAATCTATGTCATTAAGTCACATGGAAATTTATTATGTTGTTCTTTATATGATTGATAACAAAACTCATACTACAGTTTTAAAAATCTATAACTATAAATAATTGAAATGAAGTTATGACTAAAAATAGTTCAGTATTGTAACTTTTACAAACATAAAGGAATAATTTGATAAAAAAAAAATTAAAGGATCAATTTGATATTTTTTTGTAACTTAAAAGACTACACGATGTATTTTATCTATATTCTTTTATAAATAAAATTTAAGGTGGGTGGGTGATGATACACTACAAAACATGAAAAACCTTCGGACTCATTAAATTTTTTCAAATGAATTTATATTTGTTTTCCTCCAATGACAATAACGGAGATCAAACTCTCAACCTACAAATTTATATCCATCTTTTTTCCACCATAGATCAAACTCTTAGAGTTATATGTTGATATTATATTCACAAATAAAGAAGAATATCATATTATTACTAATCAAAGTGTACTATAAGAGATACTCGCATGAGTACATAATATGGATTCTACTGAAGAAGAAAAAAAGTTATGCAAGGTAACTTTTGAAAACTTTGTAGTAGTTTTTACACAATCATTAAAAAAAAGACGAGTCTACCAAAGTGGGTGGGATTTAGCGCAAGAGATTAAATTTTCATAATATGATGAATTTGAGTTCAAATTTCTAATGGAAGAAGTACCTAAATTTTATGTTTGATGCCCCTCAAATAAAATTCCTTTTGGTGGATGAAACCTATCCAAAAAAAGGAAAATAGTCTTATGAATGAGAGTTAGGTTTAGGAAAAGAGATTAGTCTCCAATAGCGGTGGGAATAGGTCAGACCATACCAGACTTTGAAAAATCTGAGCCTAGCATACGATTAATTTTAAGCCTGAGTCTGGCCTACGGCCTATCGTAGGGTTTTTTTTTTTTTTTTTCTGACTTGAAAGTGTATTTAAAAGCATATTTTACATTAAAACATTTAAATAGGATATTTTATATTTTTTTAAATAGGCTAAACTAAGCCTTTATAGATAAGGAAGGCTAATAAATTAATAAACATAAGGAAAACTAATAAACTATATTTTTTTTACTCAATAAATACTATGTTACTAACAAATAACAATGTTAATAAATAATATATATATGTATGTATGTCGGTCAATCATGCCTAGACATTTTATAAGTTTAATTCTGACCTATTTAAATAAGTATGCTTTTAAAAAAGACTGAGTCTAGCCTTTTTTATTAAATAGATCAGACCATAGGCCCCAACGGGCGACCTAGCCTATTTCCACCTCTAGTCTCCAACAACATGACACAACAGAATCTGAATTTCGATTGAGGTGTATACATTTAATATTTGTCGACGGTACTTCGAAGATGATTATCTCTATGAAAGAACATGTGAAAAAAGTGAGTATTCCACTAAGAGAGTTATTTCTAACAGGATCATAAAATTGAATATGAATCTTACATTGAAAATAAGCTTGAGAATTTGATAGAAGAAAAAAATTACTTAGAATTCGTATTCATAAAAGATAACAAAATGAATACAATGAGTTCTTTATATGATAACATAAGACCCACCAAATTTAAGTGGACTTCACATAATTAGTGGTTCTCATATAAAAATCAATTAATAGAAGAGGGTATATTAAAAAAAATATGTATTAAATAGTATATTGCTTAATTTTTTTCTCTTTATATATAAAAAAAAAAACTAAGATAAAACAACTTATTAACAAAAAGCCAACACCATTAATAACCTAAGTTAACCAACCCGAACAACCTAATAGAATCATTGTTGAATACTAACAAAATTAAAAGACCATAAAGACTACTAAAACACAATTGAATATCCAAATTGCTTTCTAATACTATACTAAGCATAATTTAAAAACCATTTATAAAAAATAAACATAGTGCCACCTTACATTTGACCACAAACAAATTCTAATACTAATATCTCATTTTGATGAGATCTACCTTGTCAGAGATAAATCCTAGTGAATAGAAGAACGGTTTGTAATTTATGTAACACTTAAAAACAAATCCAAGATTTGGATGAAAGTGCATGGACACATTACGTGGATTCTTGAGTAGAATTATAAGAGAGATACCAAAATGCAAAGAATATTTATAATTCTACATTTTTGGTCCCCACACCGACCAATATAACCAATGCAAATCAGACGGATGTTTGTAACAAATTTTCTTGGATTCTTTTAAACTTTATAATATTAATAAATATTATTATTAATAATAGAAATATATATATTTTTTTAGAGGGGCACACTAACATAGAAATACCATGTGAGATAACATAATTTTTATTGGTTGGCATGTCAATTAAATTATATATTTGCATCTCTATGATAGATTCTGTGTTTCAGATGTGACATATTTTATTGTGATTATTTTAATGGGTTTGAGGATTATTGATTTGGTGACCAGGAAACAAGTTAGGCATATATTTTGAGAAATGGGAATTCCAATATGGGTTATGTTGGTTTTTTCAAATTGAGCTCATGATTAATTTCACGTGTATAAAGTTGAGATTGGTGGTATAATTGAAAAAATCCACCTGGGATTTTTTACTCTGTTTCCGTGTGAAGTGTGAAGCTTGTAGAATATTTGGTGTAATTTATAATTTATTTAGGATTTCGTTAAAGTATATTTTGAGTTTGTTTGCACCTGAAAATAATCTAACTTGTTAAGGAAGAATGGATTATCGTGGAGTTAAGTGTGAGCTAATCTTTAACTAGTCGAGTAATGAATCAGTTGAATTGAAAATAAATGATGATGTGATTAGGTGATTTTTTTTTTTGTTCTTAAGAGTTTTATCAGATTATACGAATGTCGGTGTAGGTTAAAGTCACGTGAAACAAATAATCTCATCTCTAAAACTCATTTCTTTGTTTATATAACAAACATATTTGTTATGTAGAGCATGATTAATAAAGAGCAGGGCAAATGAATTTAATGCCCAAAAATACCACATACCGGAGGGAAAGAAATGCAAAATGTAGGGTGCCATGTACACATGATGATTGTCATGTTTTCACACACTATTTGCGAGTTTAGTCGAATTATGGTAGTTAGATCTGAATCTTTGTAAGTCATGATCATGAATAACAATGGTACTTATCCCATAGGTACTGGTTCAATTCATGCGAAAGTCAAAAACTCGATAATTCCTTACTGCGGGGAAAGGGGGTAAGGAAATCGTGAATAACAATGCTGGTAACTAGGGTCAAGCTGTTACAAAAATCTCAATTGGTAGTGGGAATGAATGAAATTGGTAGTGAGAGTAAATTAACGGTAGTACTTATTCCCTAGGTACCAATGAACGGTGATACTTAACCCTAGGTACCAGATTTAAACTCAATTGATAGTGGAAATGAATGAACCTAACTAGGGGAAAGGAGACGAGAAGATCGTGAATAATAGTGTCGGAAATGGGGTCGGACTGTTACACAAAACACATATAAATTCCATAAATCAAATTAACTAATCAAAAACACCTTTGAGTATGTACTTAATTTATAATTTTGATACATTCATAAACTATAATAATGACGTCTCGTACGTCCGATGATCAAACTAATCATTTATTTATTTTTTATTTTTCTACATAAGGCCATGTTTAACTGAGAAAAGCTAATCACCCTTAATGTGTGTTAAACTATTGTTTGGAAGCCAACTTAAATAAGTTTTAAGACCTCTAGTAGTTCATACATTTCAATCATGGTGTGATGGTCTATTTCTTTAATGACTATATCATACATTTTTATAAACGAATATCAAGTTACTTTGTGCAATCTTATAAAGACGCTTAAATATTAAATTTATCAAATAAATTAATAACTATATTACAAATCTTCATAAATAATAATTAAGAGAAATCATTCTTTTGCAATCCGACAAAGATGTTTGAATACTAAATTCATTCAAATTATATCAAGATTTGAGGAACATGATAATTGTGTTAGCTAAATAAAATTATATTTATGCAAGAAATATAAAGATTGACATAAAAAAAATGCTATTAGAAAGAATATGAAAACCATTGAGGAAAAGTCACTAATTAATGTTTTAAAGATAATCAAATATTTAATTATATTTGTTAATAATAATTTATGATCATATTATCTATTAAGTCGTGTTTTTGACTGATTTATTTAAAGATAAGAAATTAAACGCATGCATGTATATTCATGAAAAAATCACGTTATCTTTTTCAAAGAAATCAAGAAAGATGTCATTATCATTTCTTGTCTCATATCATGCACACAATTAGACAAAAATTCACTTTTGTAGAGACTAAGTGATTTGAAATATTTCTCAAAAGAATATCAACAAGAGATGGATGTTAGAATGATAAGAAGAACAATTTGGTTCTTTTATTAAAGACAAGAGACAAAATGGACAAAATCCAAATGCATGTTCATAATAGAAAATTCACACATGGACTCTCCAAAATAAATGGCAATTAAAAAGAGACAAAGATTAGGCCCCCATACATAAACACACTTCAAGATTGATCTCGGTATTGGTGAACTGGAAGCAAGGACAAAAGTACACAAGTACATTGCACTGGTACTATTACTGCATCAACAGCGCGTGCGTTTGACTTAACATTGTCCCAAACGTCCTTTGATAGCTCACACTCATTATCACTCATGTTACCTTTAGTTCAAGGCAGAACATTATGGGTTGATCAAGAACGTTATGGACAATTACTGCAAACAAGAGGCAAATTGAACAAAAGAAGATTGACCCCTGGCATTAAAGGCCAACGACTATATTAAGTCTTTACTGAATATTCAAGTCGTTCCTCATCTATAAAACGAAGATCAATCAAAAGACAAATGCAAACTCCAGTTTCAAAGTTCGTCTCTCAAGGAAAACTACAGTTGTCTCACTATATTCGTGGATCATCTTATTGAGTTCTTGTTGTTAATCAATCTCAAACAAAGAGTCTTAGATTTCAAACACTTTTTATTAGACACATCATTTTTGTAACTAAAGTCTACCTCTTAAGTTAGATTACGTGTGTTGTAAAAATCATTTTTGGTTTGAAATGTACTTGTAAAAATCCTTTCGAGATTGAAATATTACTGTAGAAATTCTTTTCAAGGTTGAAAGTTGAATGTTGTAACTTATCAAAGTGTGATCAAGAAAGATAGTTCCAAGTAGAACATTCTGATGTTGAGCACAATAGTGAAAATTCTCATAGATTGTAAGGACTAGACATAGGCTACCATGGAAAACCTCATTAAACAAATTTCCATTGCATATATAGTGAACCGTCTTATTTGAACTAACACATCCAAAACATTATGAACATTAATTTTATTTCAACCAAAATTATTCTTGAGTTAATTAAAATTAAGTAAAGGAACTAAAAATTTAAAAAGATATCATAATTTAAATCTATATTTCTTGTGATTGATATTAATATTTCAATCATGACGTAATGGTCTATTTCTTTAAGAACTCAATCTTATAAAGATGCTTAAATATTAAATTTGTCAAGTAATTCAATAACTGTATTACAATATTCATTCAAATTTTATCAAGATTTAACTAACATAATAATTGTGTTGCCTAAACAATTTTCAAACAAATGCACCATCTAGGAGTTAATAACATAAAGTATGGTCCAAACAAATGCACCATCTAGGAATCCAACAACCTACAATTGGCCAAACTAGTAATCATCTGTGGAATATTTTCGACGCCTCTTGGTATCCCCAAGGTCAAATAAGTTGATTCTAAAAATATTGTATTGTACAAAGAAATTTAACCTCATATATATACACATCAATCTCCTAAATTGGAATGGTCGTCATCCATACATACGTCTAAAACATGAGATCTCAAAAGAAGCTACTTAGCCAGTTTAAGGTTAGCCGTATCGGGCTATGTGCTTTATCAAATTAGAAACAAAAAAAAACTCTCCGAAAAAATGTTACGTGAGTCCGACCCTAAAAGATCTGTGTTTTTTCTAACACATACTATTTTTAAATTTTATAAAATTTAAGTTTTTTTATTTTTAAATTATGTAATTTCTTATATTTTAAATTATGTAACTTTTTGTATAATGTATGTTTTTTTAAATACTAACATTCTTTTAAATATAAATAAAAAATTGTTAACATTTTATATACTTTATTTTAAAATAATAAATAAATTTGTAGACAATATTTTTTCATGCCATGTGGGTATGCGTGTAGCCCTAAGTCCAACTCGACTAACCCTGATAGGGCTATATGCTTTTCAAAATCAAACTTAAGAAGTCTAATTAAATATGGACTTAAATTTTAAAGTATAAACATCCTATTTTTTTATCGAGTTTTTTGAATCGGCCTATACGAGTTAGTCCATCCATATTCTTGTAGTTCTTTCCTTTAAATATGAATTTTTAGTCTCATTTATTGTTCAAATTACTCCCAGATAATTCAATCTAAACATAAATGAATCTACGATTATGTTAGTTAGTTTCTATTACGATGAAAATTGATTTTAATGTTTGTTAGAGGATTGTTAGAGGATTTGGGAGGTAGGGATAAAGTTGTAGGGGTAGAAAAATAAAATTTGGTAAATTAATAATTTCTTCAAATTTCAACTCATCATAATCTAGACAATTAAAATACGGCCCAGAATATAAAAGCCCAATGTCCCATATCCGAAAGTCCATCACAATTAAGGGGATACTATTTACACTCTCATTTGTGCTAATAAATCCCCGTATATGGACTCTTTAATATTTTTAATTCTCTGTCAATTTTTGGTACCTAAATGTGTGAAGAACTATTATTGAAATCTTTGAATGCATTAAAATTATTATAAAAAACAAAAATTCTAAAAATCAAATTAACTAAAAAAACACATTTGACTGTATGTACAATTTTGGCAGAAATACACCTATAGTTATTTAAATTTAACTCATTTCTACTTAGGTTATTTGAGTTTATTTTATTATGATTTGATCATTTAAATTACATTATATTTGCACTATTATTCTATTATCTCAATTTCGACAATAATTAGCTTAATTGAAAGCTTCTGATTATTTGAAACTCTACCAAATGCTGCAACACTATGATCCTCATATTAATCATTCAAAAAAAACTCATCAATTCTTATAAATAGTATATATTTCTTGATTTTCTCTACAACAATTTAAATTCACTTATAATCAATGTCTTCAACTTCCTTCACATGCAAAGTAGCTTGGATAGTCAACTTGTTGCGATGTTTTAATTAGATCTTAACATTTCATTATAATAATTCAAGAAAATTTTCAAACTTAAAAAATTACATACTTAATTTAATATATTTTTAAAGGTTAACAGTGTAAGTGAATGAAACTTAAAGGACCAAATCCAAAATAAATAAACTTAAAGGATCTAAGCGAAAATTAAATTAAACTAAACTTAAATGACTAAACTTTTATTTTGTCTATAATTTTAATACATTTATAAACCATAATAATGGTACCTCATACATCAGAGAACAACTAATTGTTCATTTTAAATTGAATTAAAGCTAATAATAACCCATAATGTGTGTTGAACTATCGTTTGGAAGCCAGTTTTTGTAGGTTTTATTCAATCATGGCATAATGGTTTATTTCTTTAAGAAATATACCATACATTTTCAAAAACAATGATCAAGGTACTTTGTGGAATCCTAAAGCTGCTTAA
>JBBPBP010009778.1:5185922-5198717 GCA_037974735.1 Cicer chorassanicum | reverse complement strand
TTTGTGTGTGTGTGTGTATATATATATATATATATATAGGGACATTTTGGTCTCCGATAAAACATGCATGACAAATTAGTCCCTAATAAAAAAAAAAAGACTATTTTTAGTCATTGACAAAAATAAATTGGGACATATTAGTCATTTGTCAATTTTTTCCTTAATCAAATTTTTATTCATTTTTGAACCGTGACTGAATTATGTGAAAATCCACATGTCCTATAATGGTCTACAAAAAGCAATGGCAATGTTAACCTAATTTTAATGAGGTGGCCGATTTTTTTATAAAATAATAGTTTTTAAATTAATGTATTAAACTTAAATAAGAAAACAACAATAGTCATTTAGTAAAGTGTGAGATTTTAACGTGTTAAACTAGTCTATAATTGAATCTATAAATGTCTTTTTCAATATTAACAATTAAATTATTTGCAAGAAACTGATCAACATCAATTTTATTTATGAGTTATGTCTTGACAATTTTTATTGTTAAATACATTTTATTTGTAGTTGTAATAGAAATTAAAAATATAAAAACAATACCAATGGATATATCAATTAAGAGATAACATTTAGACTTTTTTGTTTCTTCAATTTTTTTACTAATATATTTTGGAGTAGCTAAATGTATATTATTGCATGGGTAGCTAACTATAAAACTATATTTACTTATCGAAAAAAATCTATATTTTTAGGTAGCCAAATATACTCAATATTTATGTGTATCTTCACAGTTGACGAAAAATAAATGAAATCATCATAAAAAGAAATGAAATTGCAAATAAGAAACAAAAACACAAAGAAAAAAAAATTAAAAATGACTATAAAAATACCTCAGATGGAAATCGTCGTTGTGTCGGACGTCGTTCATTCCTTTTCGTAGTTAAAAATCATCAAAAACTGTTCTCTTATGTTTTTGTTAAAGATCACGTGAAAAATTCAAAAATATCGTTAATAATTTAATTAATAGTACACGTCATCAATTTTCATTAGATGCAATACGATATATTATTAACTTATTATCAAAGTTGTTGTCATATATATCGAGGATTTAGGAAAGTACTTTTGTATGAGAAAAAAAAATGAATATAACATATTAGTTGATTAATAGTGCTGAAAAATATTAAATATTTGTAAGAGTGATCAAAGGAAGTTCGTAGTAGAGATGAAAATAGGTTAACCGAGTTAAGCTTTCTAAGGTCAAAGTCTAGTCTACAAAATATTAGGTCCGGGTCTCATCTATTCTCTAACAATGGTCCATTGTTAAGGTTTGGTCTAACATTTTTTAAAGTGTGACAAAACTTGAAAATATACTTAAAAGTCTATTTCACTATTATTTTATGAAAATATATCGCACCTACCACTAGACTTTTGTAAATAGCAAAGAAGTTAACATACCAACGAACTTAAATTGTATTTTGATATCTAACATGGCCTTTTAGAGTATCTAGCAATATATTATATTATATTTCAATTCTATTTTATAATAATACTTTTAAATACGTCAATCATTGATATAGATCAATATGTTTAAATTATAAAAAATGTTAGTAAATTTATGGTTTAACACAAAAAAAAAACTTTATATTATAATAATATTAGTAATAAAAAAATTTATTTATATTAAACTAAGTAGGTCGGTCTGGTATATCTAAAAGATTTTATTAGTGGCCTTAACCTGACATTTTTAATTAAATAAACTTTTAAAAAAAGTATTGACTTGACTTATAAATAAAAAAGTGTCTAGTATGGCTTAGGTATGTCATAGACTAAGTCATATGTCTTTGTTGATCGGTCTAACTTATTTTCACCCAGTCTATAATGTAATTTTGTTTCAAATTTATATTTATGTAGTATGTAAGTTATACATTAATTATATCGCAAATTTTTAATAAAATTAGTAGTTCTCTCCCCTAATATAAAATTTTCGTTATATAAAAATGCAACTCTATTGATTAAAAAAGCAAAGTACCATGTATGAGAAACTAAAAGCATGAATATATGGTTCTCTAAACAACAAGATTCATATGAGGTACACCAAAAAAGCATGACACTAAATAAGACATTAATTTGAGTCACACATAAGCAAGGACATCAATGTTTTTCCCAAGTATATGAAAAATGTTAATCTTGCAAGGTTTGAAACGTAATCATCATGTGGCATTAGTTTGTTTGACTAAGGAAGTTAAATGTACAATTGTTGTAACTCCTTGCCGGGAGACAACAACACCAGCTGTCCTATGATGTTTGCTTGTAAAAATGCAGTAATCTTTCCGTTTTAAAATTAATGTATTTTTTTATTTTCAATGCATGTTGTGTCTATTACTCTCAAATTATTATTTTTCATCTTGCATTTATGATAATACAAATAAATTAGTAGTTGATATAAGTAGTTTAATAAAATTACATTTTCCTTTCTTTCATTTATCATATTTTCATGGAGTAATAATTTGCATACTCTTCCACGCTTTTATTGTTTTTGCGTACTGTTTTGGACAATCCCTAATATATACAAAATTAACTCTCCTTGTTTTCTTTGGATTGATTCCTTTTATGCACAAAATGATATGCATGTCACGTTTCACTCAAGTCTTACACTACATCATGCATTTATGCCCATGCCAAATTACATATAGCATTCACTTTATAAACTAAAAATTTGGCTTTAGCATCATGCATTTATGCCCATACCAAATTACATATAGCATTCATTTTATAAACTAAAAATTTGGCTTTAGCATAGAGTGTTATCTTTTTTTTTTTTTTTTTTTACAGAAAAGCGACTTCATTCATTCAAGAAAAAGATACAAGAAAATTACAACCTAGTTAAAATTCCAGTGTTTTCATAAATTCCATACTTTTAACATAAAAGCACTATAAATAAAGTCTAATAAGACATGCGCAACTATGAACAATGAGTGATATTGGTTTAAAGAATAAGTTAGTTATATATTTTTACCATTAATTGATTTTAATAGGAAGTAGTATAAGTTGAGTTACTGTTTGCATCTAAAAATAAATAATTTGTTAGTCGAACGACAAGTAGTCGGATTTTGGAGTAGTTGAATTTCGCTTAGTCAAATTAAGGTAAGGTGTGCAAAGAATAGTCAAATATGAGTTAGATGAATCTTCCTTAATCTACAAAAAGTCCATAAAAGTCACAAAGACACAAGTGTAGAACAAAAAGAACACAAGAAAGGGGTGTTTGAATTGTGTTCCTAAAAAACTTTTTGCGCGACTATACTCAAAGTAAAGAAGATAAAACATGAGTGTGAAAACAGAGCAGAGAGACACAACAATTTATCTTGGTTCACCACCAACATGGTAGTTACGTCCAGTCCCTTCAACTTTAAGGATTTAATCCACTAAAGTGTCACTAAATCAGACTTACACTTGAACATCACACTGATTGTGTTCAATCTTCTCGACATTCTAGCTTAGTACAGTCAAACTGTTGAGAAAGTCAGCCGCTACTGGACTAGGTTACAAAAAATAGATTTTGGAGTTTATCTAAATAAACTCTTGCAGAGAGTGTTTATAATATATTTTAGCACTGATAGAATGATAACTACAGTACATATGTGATTGTCGCTTGTTGCTTGTATGCAGTGTATTGTTCGTTATTGTTTTTCTTCGTTGAGGGGGGCACATCCTTTATAGAGTACAATTATGGTTTCTAATTGTTGTGCTGATTGCAAAAAATCAGGATAATCCATGAAGTTTCGCATTGTATCTTTAGGGAATGATTTGATAGAGAGACTTTCCAGAAAATACTGATATTGTATTGATTTTGTTATCTGTTTGAAACAGTTGGAATCCAGAGGGAACGATGATCAGAGAGTGTCTTGAGATATTTAGACAAGTAGTTGATTTAGGATGTGTATCAGAGGATGCGCAAATTGTTTTGTCTTCATAACGTTGACTTTTTTCCTAGTGTTGACTTTTTCAAAGGATGGAATTTTAGAGCCAGACGATCAAACGCTTTATGTGATTGTCAGAGGTGGAGGCAAAAGAATTCTTGTCACGCTTATCAGAGGCAGAGGCAAAAGAACTCTTGTCAAGCTTATCAGAGGCAGGGGTAAAAGAATGCTTATTAGAGGCAAACTATCTGAATTCATGTTTGAGTTCATCAGAGGCAAAAAAGCTTTGACAACGCTTTGCACTATCAGAGGCACTGCAACACAATGCTGACTCATGTATTAGACTTAGCAAAGAGAGGGAAATATGTGTTGTATCTTTGTCTTTGTCTATATATCAGAGGATACACTGAGAGTCCATTGACTGAGCATATGAATTCAAATTTGCACACTTAAATTCAACATTATAGCATCAAATTGTTCCCACAAACGCTTTTGTTATCATTAAAACAAATGAGAGGCTTATTTCTTCAAATCAATTTGGCTTCAACAACAAAAATGAGTTAAAACTCAGAAGAACTTATAAATTTTCCAATTGTGCTCGTATTCCACATTTTTAGTGCCACTAACAATCAACATGGAGGCACAATTCCAAGAAAAGGCATGCATGAATAGTGATAGAGAGACATGTCGAGAAGATCATAAAGGTGAGTCGATCGTGGAGTGCCACGAATTCCCATAAGCGGAAGCTATCACACATTACTTGTTTAATTAGACGAACAAAGCTACATTTCTGTAAACAAAACCACACATTTATAAAATGCTTGTTAGAGGAGAGATCGGTATTAGGTTAAATTTTCATATTTTTTTAATTTATAATTTTTTTAAGAAAATATAAATATACATTTTCAAGGTAATAAATATCATATAAATTATATTTTATTAAAAAAAATATAAATCAAGTATATATTTTATCAATTAATCTTGCAGGTAGTCCGTGTTTTTGCTTGTTTTGGAGGTATGTGGTACCTCACGTTTAGCTTGTATTTCCATACATTTTGCAGCATGACAGTTCCCTCAAACCACTCACTTTCATGCTCCGCAAAAATAGTTGTTTCAATTAGTGGTGGCTAAAAACAAGTAACACGAGTCTCTAGAGTTGAATTATTGATTTACACGTGCTTTTGACAACTTCTGGCAATCGCACGACCCATTTTGAGTTTATTTGACTTCAAAAAGATCCAGTTGACTAATATTTTCAACTATTACATATTTGGCTATATGGACTTTAGTTCAACCCATCTTTGTTGAGTCAACAAATGCCCCTTGCGTCACGTTACTTGTTGTAATGAGATGAAACACGATGCAATACAAATAGTAATTAATGTGTGAACAACGTCATCATTGCACCGTAAAATGGAAAAAATAGTTGTTGCAAACCTCTTCTTTGTTCGTGAGTGGATGAAAATTTGTTAAGATTTTGTCGATTCGGTTACTCCAACGGGAATATTGGATTTTCTTTGACTAATCATGACATTTAAGTCATCATTACCTTGAATAAATCCTTATCTATAAATAACCTTAGTCGAACCTAAATTTCTTACTCGCTATCTTTTGCATTCTTCTTCTTGTTGATTCTACTTGCTTTATGTATTCTCCAAGTCTTATAACTCTCTCTAAATGTCTTCTTTCGAAACACTAATCATCACCATATCTCATTTCGAGAAAAAGAAAGAAGATGCGAAGATTATGATGAGGAGGAAATGAGGTATGAAATGAGAGGTAGAGAAAAAGATATAGATATTATGGTGATGATGAAAGAATGTATGAAAAGATAGGTAGGGAAAAGGCAAGAAGGCAAAGATATTTTAAGAGGTATTTAAAGAATGATTTACCTTATTTCTATAATGGGCCAAAATCCAACTCGCTAGACCCATATTGGGCTTATACCAACTAACTAAAATTATTACATTTCAAATTAAACACAAATAAAACTAAAAACTATTATAAAGTATTGACGTAAAATATTCTTTGTTTTTTCTCCTAATTAGCTCATTTTAGGTCATCATCAAATAATGACCTCGACCAAAAGAACGAAGCAAACAAAAGTAATACACTTTTTTGAATTTGTGTATAAATTTTATCTCAACTCTCCTATAATTTGCTAATCTTTTCTTTATTTACAGAGACCTAAGCTTTCTCAGCCATCACCCAAAGAGAAGAATGCTCAAGTCAAAGGATCTATGCTCAACCATAGCTACTCATAAACCTTCTTTCAAGGTATGTTGTTGTCTTACTGGATCAATGTCAATTTTCTTTTTATTAGCACAATTATGACCTTTATTTTCATTTTGAATTTCAGGTTGATGGGTGATCTCATGTCGCACACATGTTAAGTATGAGTACTTCTGACTCAATTAACCGAAATAAGAATCAATAAAAAAAATGGGGTTTTCGAACTTAGGTTCAGACAAATTGAGATAAATAAATTAGAATCACATATATTGAAACGACAGAATCACGTATTGAAATGATTAATCCACTAGTTCGGAAATGTAGGACCTATCGCAGATTTTGAAAGGTTAAATTTCTAACTGAGATTCTATTCCTATTAAGCATCTCAAAAACTATAATTGCTTTAAAATTCGAATTTTGTCAAACCAAATTTATCAATCCTATTGAGATTCGAATTAAGCAATCAGAAAAACAATATAATTGAATGAAAAAGAATATAATCATCAAAATAAAAATAACACTATAAGATAAACCTCAAGGTCTTGATGAAATTCTGAAATAATGGATTAATCTTAAAATTTAGAATTCCATGAAAAATCCAGAAAAAGAAGGTTCATGTTCTATTGATGAAAAACCTAAACCGACTATCTCTTCCAAAACGTCCCTGACTTATTCTAAAAGACGAAAATATATAATATTCATTTCGGATTCTATAAGCTCTAGGTCGAAAAATAAATTATTGGCCCAATGCTTGATTATTATTAATTAAGACTTTACACGTAATCATCAATTTTGACCAAACAGAATTCCGAATTGAACTTTGGCATCAACATAAAATTTGTAAATGGATTGATCAGTGGGTCTTTTGTTCCTCCAAAATTCTCACCGCCTCAATTTCAAAAGCAAGCTACGCCTTTTTCCTGCTCAAACCCCACCAAGACCACGCAATGCTCCTTGTCATTCTTTTTTCTTTATCAATGTATTTGCTTGTGGATCTTCTGTTAAATTTAGTTGGAATGACTTAAAAAATCATTAAAACGGCAATTAATTTCATCATACTCTGCCAAATTTATTGATTTTCTTATTTTGTGTAAAAAAATGACACTTAAAAATAAACAAAAGTTGTAATAGGCAAGATAGTCTTAGTTATGTTACATTTTTTGGAGGAGTTAAAATTGATTTTATAAGTGTATATTTGATTTTTGACATATTTAATTGTTCTCGAGTAGAATTAATTTTAACTTGAATTAAAATTTGTAGTTTTAACCTTTTGAATAGATTTATAACTTAAAATTTATTATTTAACTCACTTTCACATGAATGTGTTTAAAGATAAATCATATAATCAATTTTATATAGACAAATCGTTGCTAAATCAATTTATGTCACAAAAGAATTGAAGTACAAAAAATAATGTGGAAAAAAAAAATTAATGACAAATTAAATCAATTATGTGAATAAAATAGATTTTCTATTTAATTATAAAAATATGGCCCATGCAGGTCTCGAACCTGCAACCTTCGCGTTATTAGCACGACGCTCTAACCAACTGAGCTAATGGGCCATTTTGTTTAGAATTTATTTCTAATAATATTACACCCTGTATTAAAAATAATAATTTACTTTCATAGTTTTTTACCACCATCAAACGTCTTTCATTAAAAATAAAAATAAAAAGAAGAAAATAGTTCATTGTTGTTTTAAAATAAAATCTCTACTGTTATAGTTTTGTAAGCAATTGACCAAACTAATTCTAAGAAACAAATATCTAATAATCATCATCATATAAGTAATAGAAAGATAAAACCTTTATCTTTAATTACAATAATATCCTACAATTTACAGCCAAACAAATTTCATCCATTAAAAATAATGGATGAAAGCATATCATAAAACCATAATATATAGGTATGTCCCACATGAGATGTGTATGGAGAATAATTTTCAAAAATTTATGCATCAATTAGACTCTTCCTGGTGCATTAGGGTCATGGTGGTTGTTTGCTCCTGGATCTTGATAATCTTCTATTTCCAAATTTACCCTTTCCTTTACTGTGAATTTTTCTTCATTGCTTAATCCAATAGCACTTTCCTATTATTGACAAAATTCAATTAGACCATTAATATTGTTCAAAAATTAGAAGCATAAAATAGAGCCTGCT
Organism: Cicer chorassanicum; assembly: GCA_037974735.1. NCBI lineage: Eukaryota > Viridiplantae > Streptophyta > Magnoliopsida > Fabales > Fabaceae > Cicer > Cicer chorassanicum. The sequence goes on along the minus strand of JBBPBP010009778.1, from coordinate 5,190,463 downwards.
GTATAAAGAGGGACTATGAAATTAAGAAAATTAAAAAACTACAAATTACTTGGATATTTATATTACAACCTGAACTTGTGTAGTTTGCATTGAGGACTTTTCAATTTTTGACAAAAGTTTTCCTGCAAAAATAAAAAAATTGATATATATTTAGTGAATTTAATTAAGTAATAAAAAATGGGGTGATTCCATTTACAATATTTAATTTAAATTTTTTTCTATACATACTTGAAGTTTGGATAGAAGAAGGTGCAACAGATGAGAAAACCATAAATAATATGAGGCAAAGCAGAGGAAATTTGTTGAACATGTTGAAGAAAAAAATAAATAAAAGGTAGGTAAGATAAGAGCAAAGGAGGATAGTGATGGTATAAGAGAAGCTATGTGTATACAATGTTTATATAGAATCCTAAGGAAGTTGTTTGTATGTGAAATGTACAATAATATTAATTATAAGTGTTTCACGTCAACTTCAAATTGAACATTTTTGTAATTTCTCTTTGTAACAATTTATGGTTCTTAATTTGTTGAAATGACTCAACTTGCTTGGTTACCTTTTAAGCATTATCTAGATGTGCCTTCTCTACATGATTATTAATCATAATTTCAATTCAATTAACAAAATTAACAAAATATCATATTAGTGCATATATTTAGATGAGCCTTTTTTTTTTTTTTTGTTAGTTTTAAAAACTACGATTTTTAAGGAAATTGAATTCTAATAATTTAGAGTTCGATGGTGAGGTAAGTAAAGTCTTATCAAGAACTATTTCGATCAGAATTAAACCATAGATTGAGATATAACTTTTAAAATGAAGATATATTAATGTTTTTTTTTAAAAGGGTTATTTAAAAAACCTAGAAGAGAGACCAACACAATAGAGGCAAAAAAAAAATCTTAAAGATTAATTCTTATTTATTGTTTAGCAAATATATGGCAATATATATATATATATATAGGGGTGGAAATACGTCAGGCCGCCTGTAGAGATCTATGGTTCGGTTTATTAAAAGTCTAGTTCAGTATGGTTTGTTTAGTAAAAATGTTAGGATCAAGCTTTTTAAAAAGCTTATTTATTTAAATAGACTAGATTCGGGCTCTCTAAAAAATCTATTAGACCTGACAATTTACTCGTATATATCTAACTAAAATATAATATTTATATATATAGTAATAATAAAATAAAAGACTCATCATATTTTTGTATTAAAAATTCTTTATTTTCTCTCTTTAAAAAATAGACTTTTTATATTTCTATAATAAAAGACTCTTTATTAAAATTTTGAACCCTAGTTTTTTGCTCACACCACATACATATTCTCTCTTTCAAAATCATTGTGCTATAAATTCAACGTTTGTATTTTATTCTTTTATTTTGTTAATAATTATACATTAAGTTTGTTGCAAAAAGTGCAAAAAAAAATAGATATTATGGTTGTACATGTTCATCAAAATTCATGCTTTTTATTAGTGTATTAGCCTTTGTAGAGATAGGGGAATTATCATTTTTATATAGGTCTAGTCCAAGGCTTAGAATAAAGTCTTTGATAGATAATATGTCATACTCAAGCGTTAATTTTTTTAAGTAGACTTGACCTATTTAAACAAAGTTCAACCCAACCCAACCTATTCTCACAACCTTAAATTTTTTAAAATGTCATGTTAAATATAAAAATAAAAATAAAATACTTAATTTTATTAATATATTAACTTATTAATCTATTAAAAACATATGACTAAATACTTATTTAAAATTTTTAATATGAACTAGTCTTTTCTATATGCTAATAGGTCGTACTAGACTTTCATAAATGTCAGACTCAAACTTTAAAAATAAAAAGTCTATACCACATATTATACTTAAATCTTTAATATTTTTTGACATACCAAACTTAAACCTTACAAAATATCATTCGACTCTATTCTACCGTAATTTCATAACCATAACAATATTATTATTAAAAAAAGAAACTAATTAAGTAAGCTACTTCTTGTTATCCTTTTCCTTTTGTGCAGCATGCAAATCAGCAAAATAGCCTTGAGGATTTTTCTCAAATTCCTCCCTTGAAATGGTGGATCCATCTCCACCAGGAGTTTTCATTATCATCCTTATTAGTAGTACCAAACTTTGTCTCTGTTGCTGTTTCCACCTCCAGGGGCAACATTGTCATTTCCTTTAGTGTCCATAATTCAAATAACAAAGATATTAGACTATTAATAAAAAAAAGTTTCAGTTTCAATATTGGAGGGTATGGCTAAGAAATTGGGCTTGTCAGGGCTTTTTATTGAACATAAGTGGCAAAAATTCTTAGATGCAATTTGACTTAAGCTTCCATTTTTCAAGGTCTAATTGTTCTCATTTTTTATTTTAATTTATGGATGAAGTTTATTTGTATGGTCGGTGGGTGTTAGTAATTAATTAATGTATATGTATCACATGTGAAAATCTTTAAAAAAACGGAAAATTGCATTTACCTCCCCTGAAGTTACCTTAAATGACACTAACACCCCCTATTACCTTAAATGACACTAACACCCCCTATAGTTTTGAAAAAACACTCACCTCCTCTGTACCCACTAAAAAAAATTGCATTAAACATTTTTTTGTTACACTTACATCTATTCATGTCATTTACTATATGACACAATTAGAGTTTTCGCTTTAATTTGTAAAGGTACGACCATACGTCGGATATTTGCAATTTCGGAAGATATGATTATGTTAATAGTAGCACAATTGAAGTGTGTATTCTAATGTTTTTTTATAAATGATAAATAAAGTTGAAAGAGTGACATAAAACAAATGTTATGCAAAAAAATATTAGTAAGTATATGGGAGGTGTGTGTTTTTTCAAAACTAAAGAGGGTGTTAGTATCATTTAAGGTAACCTCGGGGGAGCTAAATGCAATTTTCCCTTAAAATAATGTATATTAGCAATTCATATATTTTAAGAAAAGTGGATGACGAAATTAATATAACATGTATATAGTGTATCTTACTTTTATTAAAGGTAAGGTTTAAGTTGTTTTTAAAAATTATGGATTATCTCTCTTTCAATAAAAATTTGCCATATAAATAAATGTGTAAGTGGTACTTAGAAATTCACCTGTAATGCACTTAAAAATTTATCTATGTCTCACATTTTTATTTGATGTTGGATAAATTATTCACAATATTTCAAAGGTAACTTAGAAAAAAAAATTTACTAAATTATTTATTGTGAATAGATTTATTTAAAGTTAATTTTTCATATTTCAAGATAAATTAATAATAATATAATAAATAAATTTGAAAAAAAGAGTAGTAAATATATCAAATAATTTGCATAAGAGCTTATATTTAAGGGGGAAATTTTCAAATTTCTCAACTCCTCCTCATTTCCATAATAATTGACTTGACTTTGACACCACATCTTCGGCCAAAATATTAAGGCATTACATAAGTCATCTCTCCTATATATTTCACATTTTCTTCATTCCTAGTCGATGTGGGACTAACCACTGACACTTAAATTTTAACAATATTTATCTCATATTTAGTTAATGTGAGATTTAATCACTCACACTTGAACTCAAGAATCTTCTCTTTCAAGTGTGAGTCTCACATCCTATACTTGCTCTACCTCCTAACTACACTGCTAGGAAGACTTTCGATACAAATATTTAATACTAGGATCCACTCCCGATCCCCTATCAAGCTCTGATACCAATGGTTAGAGTTCAAGTGTGAGTAGTTAATCTCACCTCGATTAGAAATTGAGAAAATGTTATATATATATATATATATATATATATATATATATATAAGATAGGTGACTCATACACCTAATGTCTTAAGGTTTTGGGTGGAGATGTGGTGTCAAACTCTCTTGTGGTTCTAGAACATTTGACTCGTTGCTCTCGCACTCCTCTAACTTTACCAACATGACTTTTTCAAATCCTCAATTTCAACAAACCTAATATTTTTAACCTAGAAAAGTGCAACGTAATAGAAAATTCTTATTGGAGATTCGATTTGAATACGATGAGATCGATTTAATCGAGAATCATTCTAGGAGTATTATATAAAAGTTGTTCAATCTAGAATTGTTCATGGAATATTATTGTCATTACTCTTTACCCTTTTTTTCTTGTATGATTATTGTGTCTAGCTAAACATCTTTTCTTAGGGATGAGTGAATGTTGATGAAAACCTTATATATTTTATTTTATATTATCAATATATAATAACTTTTTAAAGCAAAATATATGGAGAGAGAAATCATCTCAATTATGTTATTTTTTACTCACATCTCAACTGTGTTAGGATGACTAATTCCTGACAACCCTTATATTAAAATATAAATAATAAAAAAATCAACGTCTATAAATACAAAGCCCGACAAATAAATAAAAATTAAAAAGTTCTGTCATAAATCAAAATTAATAAGACTTCAATAGTTTAATTTAGTAGAATTGGGATTCTCTATTTTTCAAAACAAAATGAATTTCTCAAAAAAAGGAAGATCCTTCTTACTATAATTTTAATATATAAATATCT
>JBBPBP010009778.1:5173350-5183787 GCA_037974735.1 Cicer chorassanicum | reverse complement strand
TTTTTTTTTTTTTTTTTGAAAGAAGTTAATTCAACAATTTCATAGTTTTGCTTTAATTGAATTTAGTACAGTAAAAATTTTCTCTGTTTTAATCCTTTGGTTCTTATGAGAAAGGATCCTGAGAGGTAAGTAAAGTTGGGATAAGGATTATTGCAATTAGGATTTGAACTCAGGTATTCTCAATTGATTCGTCCTTAATTGAAATTTATTTAATCACTTGAATCTGGGTGCTAGAATTTTATTTTTTTAATCTTCTGTTTTTAACGGGAAAGAGACCCTAGTAATTCGGAGTTTGGCCAATAGATAAATAAAATATGGCTAAAGATTGCTCTAGTCAAGTTCAAACTCAGGTATTCTTAATCAAGTCATAGTATTTTTCTATGTTCTTTCTTCTTATTATTAAAGATTGTTATCTATGTCTCTTGTGTTTATAAAGTCAATATTATTTTTTTGTGATATATGCATTGAAAATTATTGTCCATATTGACTTCAATTTCTTTTCTTCTTATGATTAGGGAGGTTATGTAAGGCAAGAGCTATATTATTCATTGAAAGATGAAAAGGATGTACATTTTTCATTTGGGAGCATTAAAAATGATGGAATCAAGAAAGCAACAGAAGGCATGCGATCTTCAAAATTCTGCCTCAACATAGCAGGCGACACGCCTTCATCAAACCGCTTATTCGATGCAATCGCTAGTCATTGTGTCCCCGTGATCATCAGTGACGAAATTGAACTACCGTTCGAGGACGTCCTTGACTACTCCGAGTTCTGCGTATTTGTTCAGTCTATCGATGCAATCCAGGAAAATTATCTCATAAATTTCATAAGAAGTATAGGCAAAGAAGAGTGGACAAAAATGTGGAACAAGTTGAAAGAGGTTGAACATTTTTTTGAATATAATTTTCCATCTAAAGAAGGTGATGCTGTACAGATGATTTGGCAGGCTGTTTCACATAAGGTTTCTGCTGTGAAATTGAAGTTAAATAGGTCTAGGAGGTTCTCAAGGTCCCCTCCAAGTATAGAGAAAGAATTGAAATCAATAAATGTACCTAAAAATTTTTGGTGATAAAAATAATTTGGGTAGCATCAATAGATACCTAAAATATCAAGTTATGCAGCAATTAGAATCTTTTGGATATAAAAGTATCATCAAGTTACAATGTAGGTTGGTATAGATGATTGGACTTTCCGTTGTGATTTGGATTGAAGTATGAAATTATCTCATTAGTAGGCTACACTTAAATCGCATAGTAAATTATCACTATGATCGTTGGTTTCTCTAGTCTTGCATGGAAATGTCTCCCCTAATCTAAACTTTTTCTAGAAAAAGTTTAATCACGTTATACCTCGGAAAATGTTAGATTATTACTTACAATTTGATGCTAACATTGTAAAGTTCCATCATGTTATGAAGTATTCTAACTTGATTTTCATGCTGCTGTTTTTTCGCCAGAGTTAAGATTCATGATAGAAAGAGTGATAATTAATGAAAATTTGTTATATGATGATACAAGTTTTTTTACAACAAAATACAAGTTGCTATAACTGAATATTGACAACAAAATGTCAACTTCAACCAAAATTATCAACAAATCCATTAAAAAAATAATAAAGAGAATGTAGTGAACATTTTACATTATTTAATTGGCTATGCTGAGCAATATCAGATGCTCTATTATATGATATAATTACAACTATGAACAAAGTAAAATATCCTTAAGTCTCAATCTCAAACTCAATTTGATGAAGAGCAATAAATATCAACAAAATCTAACTATAATGTTGAATTACAGCATTACAAATGCATTGCATGAATATAGTATGGACTGTGAATTGCATGAAATGCCTTCCTTGAATGAGAAATAATGAGCTACATTTTGATCTAAATAACATCAAAATTACTTGGTTCAGTACCTACACTGGTTCTACACATAAATTTCTATTTGGAAACATTAGTACAATGTACAGGAACTATTCTATGCAAAAGGATTTCCCCCAAATGAAGCAACTGGTTCCTGTGCCTGGATATTCCTGTTAAAAATGCAACTCAAGTAAAAACAAATGCATAGAATTGGACTACATTGTCTTTTATCAACATTTTAGAGAGAAAGAGAAGATAAAGAAGAGCTAATAGGCCATATAAACTTGCTTGGATTGACTTATTTGAACTTACCTAGAAACATAAGCACTTGTGAAACTATTTAGAACTCATGGAAACAACTTGTGACATTTCCATAAGCTCTTCAAAATATTTTATCTTATGCTATAGAAATAGTTGTTTATAAACAAAAACTTATATGAGGCCCTTATAGCTCTTATACTATAAGCACTTAATTAAGTTGTTTCTCAGGAAAATCTGAATAATCAAAGATGAAACTTAAGATACAAATCATCTTGCCAAAAAAGAAAGTTGATTCAGTACCACTAAGATGCCAACTTTTTCCTATCTCTCAACATTAGTGAGGAACCATGTAAAGGTCAGTTGTTAAAGTTAATAGAAATGCAAAATGTTTCAAAACATAGTAAAAAGAAAGAGATCAACAAGGAATACACATCTCAATAGACTTCAATGAATTACAGCCACCATATCTCAAGGAGAGAGAGAGAGAGAGAGAGAGAGAGAGAGAGAGAGAGAGTAAATAGCAGAGACAAAGAAAGGCTATGTATGCAATGCAACTTACTGTAATTGAGAACTTGGTGTTTGCACAGCCATGAATGACAAACCACCTACATAATTGAATCAAAATAAGAGTACAATCATCGTATGAAAATCATGCAGAAAAAACTATTCAATTTGCATAGTGTGATGTGAGTACATATGAGATGGTTCAAACTTCCATTTCAAGTTTATAGGATTACCTTCTCCTGCAGAGGAAATATATGGGGTCACTGTATTTTGAGGGAGCCAGGGTTCAGAGATACCACCAAATGTAGCTGGCAAGAGAGCATCTGGCAGAGCAGCTTGCAATGAGCTCATATCAAGGAACTGCAATTGAAAGTTAAAAAACCAGTCATAATTAATATGATAGGAAACTGAAGATCAACTTAGCATCTCACTGTCTCCAATATCCCATTACTAACAATGTCAAAAGGCGGAAATACCAGAGTGCTGAAATTCATACTACAAGATTAATCTTAAAAGATTTTTGAAGCTGTGTGGTGGAGTGCAAAAAACTTATAATGGTCAATAGGAACATTACTACATCTTAAAATGAACAGACTCGAAAGGCTTCATGTATTAAGTGATAGGGCAGAATAGAAATGCCAACAATCACACACCAGAAACCTTGCATTGTGTCAGAAGAGGAATCATCGTCATTGCAAGAGATTAATAACAACTTGCAGAAATACCAGGCTTATACACATAACAGGAAATAACAACCATAAGATGTGTGTGTACATGGAAGAACACATACCATATTGCTCTGATCTACATCAGAATCAAAGGGAAAATCAAATGGATTAGTTGATTTACGATTGATTCCATTAGGTTGAATAACTCCCTGAAAGAAAAAATACGAAATAATTAATAACTTTTAATAACTATATGCATATCAAACAATATACCCACATCAATGAAAGAAAATCTCAATCAACCTAGGTGCACAAACAATTGGAGAAAGTACGGTGAAAGATAAGATGAGTCGCTTACATTTGATGGGATGTCATGATTATCAAATCCTCCAATAGTGGCAACACCTTGGATTTTGCCTTTATTGGGTCCCTGGTTTTTATTATAGAAGAAAAACTTAAACCCAAATTTTATCATATAGATTATCATTGTAATACAACAAACATACACCAACCTCAGAAGCACTAAAACCCAAAATTTCTGATGGCACATTTTGCAACTGTCCTTGACTATTGTCATCCACATGAAGATGGGTACTAGAATCTTCAAATGCATTCCATGGCTGTTCAGTCACAATATACAAAGCTAAATTTAAGTTTCAATTTATTCCGTAATGTTTTAAAATTTTGATGTGGGACAAAAAGCATAGGACACCGTCCAATTTGTGCAGAATAGCATATCACAACGAATAATCACAAAAGTTTAAGTTATTGGTGAAAGCATTTTAATAGTTTTATATCTAGCTGAGCATAAGAATTCAAAACAACTATGGACCAAACTTCTGAACTTACTTCAGTGCCTGTTGCCATAACAGGAACTTGTTTTTCTCCATTCCATACACCATCATGCCATACATTTGATGTAACAGAAGAAGGTAAACCAGCACTAGGAATTTCAAAAGATGGCCATTGCATATTTCCATTTAAGGTTGAAAATGGATCAAATCTATCCTGCAAAGGTTCAGCACTTGAAGGTACTGCCGCAGGAATTTCCACTTGTGCAGTAGAAGCTGTGAATTGAGGCGTATCAAATGTTGCCCACCCTTCATTTTTAGGAATGGATAACTCCACTGATTTTACATCTGAGGTTAAAGCAGAAGGCTGCTGAGGAAGATCCGCAAAGAAGTCAATAGATGCGACTTGGGACGTTTGCGTAGGTTGATTTCCCTTGAAAGATGGCGCTGCTGCCATATCAGATAATTGAAACAGATCTCCCAATGGTGCTTGAGATGGTGCAGACCGAGCTGATGCGACTGGTGCCTTGGAAAGGTCCAAGCTAACAGATCTTGCAGGACCAGATGGCAGTGGAATTCCTAATGCTTTATCCTGAAGGAACCCTGAAGATTGGACAGGTTCTGAGAAAAAATCAACTAAACCACCAGAACTGTAAGATTTTAAGGTCGAAAAGTTTCCATCTGTTGGTTGCAATGATGTAGTTCTCTGAGGAAAGAAAACAAACCAATTTCATGTACAAGACGTCAGAGAAATACATGATCCACTTGTTTCGAAAATATGACCAAAAGCACTTCAGATGTAATGTAATATATAATAAATAAATAGAAAACCATTCAAAGTGAATGTATATCCAGCATCGTAATGATAATAAAGTACTCAAACTAAGCCAAGTCTGAGTTGTTTTAGACAGGTAAAATTTGAATAATTGGACATTACAAAGAAGACTGCAATTCAATATTTAATAGTAAGATTGACACTGACAGCAGCAAGGTGTAGTAAACAATAAACATAGTAAACACATTGTTAATGAATATGACTCAATTTTCTCCCTTTCACAAGTTTCTTCTGCTTTTTACTTAGTACAGATGTCACCTTTGAATCTGCTATATTGAAGAGGTCATCTTACTTGTTACTATCTTTATAAAATGTATTGCTATCTTCCCCTTTTACCGAGTACACGATAAATTGTTTTATTCCTGTGTTTCCATTCTAGGTTTTTACAGTTCCTATCTTCCCCTTGCTCTAACAATTACTTTCTTTGCATTATGTATTTATGTTACTTCAAAAAAAAAATAGGGGAGGGAAATAATATTATGAATTTTAATAAGAATTCAAACATAATTATAATCCTAATTCCTAAATGTGGTCCTTCAAGCAAAAATATTCCGATTCTCCATACCAATATGGTCAATTTAGAAATGAATATTTTTTTATACATAGCGGTTCATATGGAATCAGAATTTAGAAGAGTGAAAACATGAATAGAGCTGCATCTCAACTCAAGTACTCCCACAATATTGATATAACATTACTTTTTTTTGGTGGATTTTTTATTTAACATCACTAGTGAAGAAAAAATAAACTGTTTCAAGTGAGCATGCATATACTTGTATATCAGAAGAGAGAGAAAAAACCTGCGGAGGATGAATTCCATTTGCATCTCTCTTGGCAACGGCATTAGATTCGAGAGCTGCATTTTTTACTTGAGACCACACATCTTCGCTTGAACGAGAACCAGGAAGCTTATAAGATGGACTGCTACACTCAATGTCCTTAAAAAACTTAGGAGACTGAACATCTGATTTGAATTGCTCAAGACCACTAGACACGGAAAAGTCAGAATTTCTGGGACCAGATCCCTCATTTGCAAATCTCTCATCATAAGTGTGATCACTGAAACGACCAGGACTGTAGATAATACCAGACATCTTCCCATCATAACGGACTTTATCTGAACCAGGCTTTCTCGTCAGAGCCGCTGCTTGCTTTCCATAGCGCCGATCCTCATATTGATTATCATATGGAGGACTTTGTGAATATGAATGATATGAACTGGCACGCCTAATCTCCTCTTCATGAATTGTGGGGCTCTACAGGTAATTGTAGATATAAAATGTTCGCATTTTACTCAAGGTTGAAACTAATTTTGATTATGAGTACATTGGTACATTTAATTATATTTAGCTGATATGTTCACTGACTTCACTAGTCTAAAATTCTATTAAACAATTACATGCACAACATTGGAAATAAGATCAGTGTCATCATCATATTCATATATAACATATTTCTATTCTTTTTATTTATTTTAACTTCATTTTTTTTAATTGAAATATAATATTTAGAACAAAGGCTTCGTTTAGATGGAAAACCAAATAGCAAATATGAGGCTTAGCCATATATGTACATATTCAGAGAAACAATCAAAATATCTAAGAATATATTACCTGTGCATCTCTTGGAGGCCTTTCAGACGACTTGGTTCCAGCATATCTTTTATCCACATAGACATTCCTTATGAACTCCCTTACTTTTTCAACATTGCTGCAAAAGAATAACATGATAATGTCAAATAATGAATGATGGATATTAATATATGTAAACACCAAGTTAGTTTAATAGCGGTAACAACAAGCCACATAGTTGCATTGGTACCTGCTATCTGGCAACCGCTGTCTTTGGAAGTCCCAATTTTTCAAATATAAATCCCTTGCACGCTTAAACAAAAGAACCGCAGATAAATCTCATTTCTAAAAAGAATAGTCACATATAAAGAAAATTCATCCTTATACCTGATTACCACCATTTTGAAGAGCATCAACTTCTTGCAAAGTGAATTTCGCCATTGACACAGACTTCACACGATGAGTAAACTCACGACTGCATAACATGATGACATCAAAATAAATAGGTAATTTTAAGAATACACTATTACCATTTAACAAATAAAACTACTACCAAAGCAGATTTCATTGTGCAATGAGTATAAAACATCAACAAAAAGGATTAATAGAAGACAGAACATAATGTTCTCTAAACAGTAAACACAATTCAAGGCACATAACTCCGACTGTAAGTTGAATCCAGATCATAAAATGCAATAATTATCAGGAGGATTCCTTTTTTCTAAGAACTTCATCTCACACCTAAAATTGTCCAGAAGTAAAGCAGAAAATAAAAATAAAAAACTAATAATAATCCAATTCCTGATAAAGCAATTTTTAAATTAGTATTAGAGTTTTAAAGAAAATTGAGCGCATAAGTAAAATCATTAAAACAATGCATGTTCATGATTATTTTCAACCACAAGAACACCTAACATCACAACTGCATTGCAAACATGATATGACTCAATGGCACAAATATTGCACAAAACATACAACAACTGGTTAGATGGAAATCACAACATTTTCATACAAAAACAATTCATAATAAATAGCGGTGTTGCCTTTTTTATCACCGTTCTGGAACACTTGGTTAGTAGTGGCAAGTACCAGCACCCTCATACAAAATAATGGCATATATAGAGTAGTTGCTCAAATTTGAGTGCAAAATATTCTAACAGAAACTTCATATGGAACCTGTGTTTTTCCTCAATTGAAACCCCAATCACATTTAATGTATAACTTAGTCTAAAATTTTCCATCCAATGCAATCACTACTTTTTCTCACTTCTAATTAAACTGAGCTTTGGAGGCAAAATCAATTTTTTCATATTACAACCAAACATGTTTAAAAAAAAAAACTCAAGTTTGTCCTGCATAAAAATAAAAATAAGTTCAGGGAGCTCAAACACTCCCCACAAACAAACAATTAAACACATTTGAACATTCAGGATATGACAAACAAAAAATATGAAAGAAGGATCCCAAAGCAAAAATTAATAAAATAAAAAGGAACTCACTGTATTCCACTGCAAGTAATGCAAGCGAAGGTCCAAAAAGTTGTACATACATACTGAGGTCCCTGTACAAACAATTGCATTTCAATTAGTCATGAATCATCGTCTTATAAAAGAGACAAAAACCTTCATAAGTTCTTCATTTCACTTGTACCCTAAAATCCCTAAAGCATAAAAACATACTAAAATTCTGCAGCACTGCAAAGGATGCCAAGAAAAGAAACACACATGATCAACTTTATTTCTTTACATGTAACCACCTAAGCACCGGCACAGACACAAAAAACCGGACACAGCATTGAACTTAACCACGTGTGTATTGTTGGGTCATGAGGGGTCTGGAGGATCATCACACTGAACTAAGATAAACCACACAAGTGGACTAGACACCACATCTTCACCCAAAACTTGAAGGCATTGGATATATGGGTCCTCTCATTTATATAGACCTCAACTTTCACTTTTCCATTCAAAGAAAGACCCTCTCAGTCACACTTGGTATACCAACATGTACCAGGCAGTGCACGCCTTCAAATCTGAATGTTAGTAGTACATAGCTAACTCCTCATATTCAAATGCTAAACATTAGGCTAATTTTGCAAAAACGTTGTAATTTTGGGTTCTAATGAAAGGAAGGTGAAACTCTAAAATTAAAAATAAATAAATAAATAAATAAATAAATTCTATAAACATTTTTAAACCTTCTCAGTTATCAGCAACTAAACCCCACTTAAGCTTCAAATTAATCAAATAACATAAGAACCCCAAAACAAAAATGGCAATTAGCCCAAAACACACTTTGTTCAAACCAAAGAAGGACAAAAAAAACCAAAAAAAAAAAAGGTTGAATTTACCAAACTATTACAGTTGATACATCTTCGATTCGGAGGAAGCTTCATAAGACCCCTAATAACTTTCTCAATCTTCTCTTCTTCCTTTCTACTTCCCATTTCCAAAACCCCCAAAGAAAAAACCAAGGAAACCCTAGAAACTGCAAATTGAAATCGGAAATTTCAGCCACCTCAATCAAGAGACGGTGGCAGATTGGTTCGATCTAGGGTTTTTTGGGTTCCTGGATTGGTGAAAGGTTGAAGATGAAGTGCTAAAATGATTTTTTTTTTTTTGTGATTTGTTTGGTTCACATAAAATGAATAAACTTTGAATACAAAAATAAATGAAACGTTCGCTTTTTTATGAGTTTTTTAAAATTTAAATTTTGTCGGCAATAATGTGCATTAATTATTATTTTGATGATCATAAAATATTTTACATTGATTATCAATTATAATTATTATTAATGAGATGATAAAATTAAAAATTGATATCTACTTCACTTATAAAAGTTGCATATGTGCTTGCACGATTTTATTATGACCATTATCCTTTTTCTCGAGTTACTATTCGTTCCGTTTCAAAACAACCGTAATAATTGCAACATAAAAAAAATTATCACCTTTGCTATATTCTTAATTACTTTTTTCAAATTGTATATTTTGATTAATACAATATGCATTAATTTTCGGTTGTTGTTATTCATTTGTATTTATGATTATAGAATACACTTATTATTAATAAAAGTAATAAAACTCAATCACAATACCCTTTCTTTCATTTATTTTTTTTTAAGTTTAATTGTAGTTTTAGTCTCATATTTCTATTCATTCACGAAATTGATATTCTTATTTTAAAAGTCAACAATTTTGGTTTTTTTCTCTAATTTTTTAACAAAAAAAATGACGATGTGTGATGCTTTAAATAACGTGAGATATGATAATATGATGTAGAATAATTAATACCTATGAAATTATAATAAAACGTCGAAAAAAACTTAGCTTTCAACTTTAGAAATTTTTCTTATTTTTAATTGAATTAATGACATATGAATAATTAATGCATATAAATGGTTTTATACCATAGAATTGTACGTCACGTCGTTTGAAATATGTCAAATCGTAATTTTTTAGTTCAAAAATCTGAGTGATGGACAAAAACTAGTGACTTTTAGAATAGATGATCAATTCTGTGAATTGGTAATAATAGAGGAATTAAAAGTACAATTATCAAATACAACAATCATTTTAAGACGTAGAGATAATTATTTTTCATGAAAACAAATTTAGTTTAGAGTGTGATTTTTTCTTTCTTAAACATGCAATTAACCCCGTCAAATGCAATAAATTTTATTTTAGTCTATACAAAATAAATGTTTTAGTTTAAGTCTCCATAAAACACCATTGGTTTTTTAACATTGAGTAATTAACAACTTTAAACTTAATCCCTACAAAACCAAGAAATTTATTTTAGTTCATGTCAAAAACATAAAAAATAAAAATAAAAAATTGTTTCAATCCCAACAAAATGCAAGAAATTTGATTTATGACCCTAAGTAATTAAAAAAAAAAGTCGTGTCCAGTTTTATAATAAATTATAATTAGTGTATTATAAT
>JBBPBP010009778.1:5107548-5158023 GCA_037974735.1 Cicer chorassanicum | reverse complement strand
ACTTTTTATGTATTTTAAAAATAATATAAAAATATTTTATATTTATGATATTACATATTTTATGATTAGATCATTATTATAAATCTTGTTTTTCATAAGTATTATTTTGTTGATAAAAAAATTAAAATTTCTTAATATAATTATATTTTACTAACATAATAAATCATAATACCAATAATAACTATAATAAAAAAAATAGCACTTCATCAACAATTAAAAAATTACTACATTTTAATTTGAGTATAAATAATACAATTTAAATATTTTACCAGTAATTTGCTTAACAAATCTTACCAATATTAAAGTTTAAAAATAATATTATACTCAATTTTAAAAATAATAAATTAATCTACATTCTAAAATAAAATATTAAGTCTAAAAATATTTTTAAAAACCATATAACAATAATAATTATATAATTAATAATATATATTTAAAATGCATTACATACTTGATGTCGAGTAGTGTCTGACTTGACGCTTACAAACAAGTAACAACTATTCGCAATCACCACAGTAGCACCACTGTAAAAAAAAAAAATTAAATAATATTCATTAAAGAAATAACTTCAAATAAAAAATAACATTAAAAAATAAAATATAAAATAACAACTTACCGAAATTTAACAACTAAAAGAGAAATGTTGGAGAAAAAATATTTGTAGAGAGAAGGTGGAGAGAAAATTTAGAGAGAAGGTATAAATGAAAAATGAGAGGAATGGTTATATTTATAGGAGAACAATGACACTTTGTGGCGGCCTTTGCAGCCAGAAAAATGGACTTTGTGGCGGCCTTTGCAGCCATAAATGCCAACGGTATGCTACGCTCTTTGCGGCGGCTTTTGCAGTCACAAACGAGTCCTTTGTGGCGGCATTTGCAGTCACAAATGAGTGACTTTGTGGCGGCCTTTGCCCTCACAAATGTGTAATTTTGTGGCGACCTAAACCCTCACAAAGGCCCAATGGTGTAACTTTGTGAGGGCTTTTGCCCTCACAAAATTCTGTTGAAATTCAAATCCATTATGAGGGCTTTTTCTGCCACAAATAACAACAAATTTGAATTTTAGTATTTGTGAGAGCTTTTTCAGTCAGTAATTTGTGAAGACTTTTTTCAGCCACAAAATATTTTATAAGTTGACCACAAAATGAGTATTTTCTTTTACAACTCAGTATCACAATTAAACTCTTATTGATAATAACGAGGTCACAAACTTGGAAAAACACTAAAGAAATTATCTTAATTTTGATGGCTTAAATATTGTAACCGTTATTATGATGTGATTTAGATATTATGTTGATGAAAACGTGTAATTTACTTTTTTGAATAATTAAATATTTTTGTAACATATATAGAGAGTAAACAATCAAGGCAGTCCTTGAAGTTGTAGATTGCATCATCCTAGTTCCTCACATTAATAATTTTTTAAAATGATATCTGAAATTACACTGTTAATCAAGTTCATTATTCTTTTGAATTTGTTAGCAAATGTATCCATGGCATCATTCACTTAGTTTCAATTGTGTTTCTAATATTACAAATTTAATGTCATTTTAGTCTATACAAATATATCAACGGATAAACGAACTTTATCAAAATTTTATAATTTTAAAGATCATTTTAAAATATTGATGATATGAGTAACTAAGTTAATACAATCTCACAATTTCAAGAACTAATTTGGATATTTACTTCATACATCAATAAAAATAAAGTTTATTATAATATTTTTAACGTATTTAAATATAAAGAGCAAATTTAAAATGTAAAATTGACTAAATTAACACGAAAAAATCTATTTAAAACTTTAAATTAAGTTAAAATGGTCATATATATAGTTTTGCTTTTATTTTACTTATTTTTTGTACATAGAACCTACATTATCATCATCATCATTATTATTATTATTATTATTATTATTATTATTATTATTATTATTATTATTATTATTATTTAAATGGATGAAAATTGTGAAATGCAGCTTGGTATGGCAAGTGCATTGGAAACACTATGTGGACAAGCATATGGAGCAAAACAATATAACATGTTAGGAGTGTATCTACAAAGATCATGGATAGTATTATTTTCCACAACAATTTTACTTCTTCCTCTTTATCTATTTATCACTCCAATTTTTGAAGCATTAGGACAAGAAAAAAACATAGCACAAGTAGCACAAACAATTTCACTTTGGTCAATAGGTGTTACTTTTTCATATATTGTTTCATTCACTTGCCAAACATTCTTGCAAGCACAAAGCAAAAATATGATTATTGCTTACTTAGCTGCATTTTCTATTTCAATTCACCTTTTCATGTCATGGCTTTTGATTGTTAAGTATGATTTTGGATTAAATGGTGCAATGATATCAACATTATTGGGAGTATGGTTACCAAATTTTGGTCAACTATTTTTTATTATGACTAAATGTCATGATACTTGGAAAGGTTTCACACTTTTGGCATTCAAAGATCTTTGGCCTGTTGTCAAGCTTTCTATCTCTTCTGGTGCTATGTTGTGGTAAGAATTTAACTAACCATTTTTTTTTACAAGACTGCATTTATTTTGTGAAAATATTTCTATTTTTTAAATTATGTTGTTAATTTCATAATTTATTGTTGGCTTCATACTTAATTCAATCAGTTTTATTATTTTGTAAATGAAAATGACTAAAGAAATTTATGTGACTATATAAAGCTATGGTTCCTAATTTTACAGCCTTGAGACATGGTACAATGGAATTTTGGTTCTTCTAACTGGAAACATGAAAGATGCTGAGGTTGTCCTTGGTGCTCTCTCCATATGGTAATTCTCTATCTCAATCTTATACTTATTATAGTTTGATTTCCAAAAAATATAGTGCATGTTGAATTGCACTGAATTTGATATAATTCTAGTTTAATATTGTAATTTTGTCAAATCAATCATGAATATGTAATTTTAAATATATAATTTAAATTGAAACACGGTAAATTTGATAAAATTAATGTGACAGTGTAATTTTTTTCAAAATTTCAAAGTATAATTTTTATTAGGCTTAATTGCAGTTTTAGCTCCTCTATTATTACTAATTCACGGAAATGGTCCCTCTATTTTAAAAGTCAACAGTTTTGGTCCCTCCCTCATATTTTTGAAATAAAAAAATGTGGAATTGACATATTTTTAATGATGTGACATACTATTCTATGATATAGAACCATCTAGATGCATCAATTATTCACATGTCATTAATTAAATAAAAAATATGAAAAATTTCTAAAGTTGAAAGTTAAGTTTTTACTGCGTTTTATTCTAATTTCATGGGTGTTAATCATTTTACATTATCGTATCACATGTCATTTTATTTAAAACATCTCACGTCATCATTTTTTAATTAAAAAATCAGAAGGAGGGACCAAAACTGTCGACTTTTAAAATAGGGGGATCAATTTCGTGAATTGGTAAAAATAGAGAGACTAAAATTACAATTAAGCATTTTTATTATCAAAATAACTTTGACACACCGTGATTTTGTACATTCAGTGTCAATTCAAATATGTATATAATTCTTAATTTCTTGGTTTGGTAATTTGTAATTAGTATGAAATTATGGTTTGTTTTCAGCATAAACATCAATGGATGGGAAATGATGATAGCCCTTGGGTTTTTTGCTGCAGCTTGGTAGGTGATTTGTTATAACCATCATTCATCAAATATATATTTATTTATTTATTTGGAGTAATTTGCAGCGTTAGGGTGTCAAATGAGCTTGGAAGAGGGAGTCCAAGAGATGCAAAATTTTCCATTGTGATAACAACTCTCACATCATTTGCAATTGGATTAATTCTTTTCTTTGTGTTTCTATTATTGAACAAAAGACTTGCTTACATTTTCACTCCAAATATTCATGTGGCTAATGCTGTTGGAGATTTATCACCTTTTCTTGCATTTTCCATCTTATTGAATAGTATTCAACCTGTGCTCTCTGGTAATTAATTTTTTATTCTTTATTTAGAAATTGTTCACTTGCTATATTATTATTATTTTGTTGAGAGAAATTTAATAATATAAATAGGAGTTTCTGTTGGAGCTGGATGGCAAAGTATTGTGGCATATGTAAACATAGGTTGTTATTACCTAATTGGTATTCCTGTTGGAGTGCTCATTGGTATAGTTTTCAATTTGCATGTCAAGGTAATTCTAATTCATCTCATTTTTGTACCCTCTTAATTACTATATCATCATAAAATCAATTAATCCTAAAATATATGTATGTTTAACAAAATGATCTCTTTTATAGGGTGTTTGGATGGGTATGTTGTTTGGAACATTTGTTCAAACCGTAGTGCTTATTATCATCACTTGTAAAACTGATTGGAACAAGCAGGTAATTAACTTTGATTTTCCATTTGTTTGTAACAAAAGTGATTTTCGTAGTTTTGTTGAAGCAAATTAAAATATTTATTTGGACTTTTGCAGGTAGAGATAGCCCAAAAGAACGTTGACAAATGGTCTAAGATCAATACCCAAGAATCAAAACATAGCGAAACAAATTTCTAATACTTGTGTTTTCTCCTTTTATTTCAATCATCTATTCCGTCATAGCACTCAATCGATATATCATTAGTAAAATCTATTAATCCTAAAATATATGTACGTTTAAAATATGTTTTTTTTTATGAAAAAAAAATTAAATTACGAAATCAAATTAGGTAGACGAATACCTCTTACATCATAGACAACAATAATTCTTAAATTGGAAAATAAAAAATCCACTACAACTCACTCAAATGATTAAGCAGATTGACTCTTAATAGCTAACCAATATACAGATTGATTGACTTCCCTAAATATAAGTAACTAATGCTCTACAATACAAGCATTGGAGAAGATAAATAATCTCTTAAAGTAGAGGTTGGATATACATATTTGTGGACGATCTTTTGAAAATCATATTAACCACAACTGCATAGTCTAACTCAAAAAATAATTGAAATAAGATTGAATTGTCGTGCAAACTTGATGTCCAACTTTAAAGTCCAAAGTTCAGCCCACACTATAGAACAAGAACCAATTATACTATAGAAACCTTTGATAGATTTATCATTTGTATCACGAACAAGTCCACCACATATAGACTACCAAAAGAAGTTCTAAGAGATCATCCACATTTATTTTGAACCAACCTTTGAGGTTTGTGCTATACAACAACTACCTGATTAGCTCAGGAATGTTGAGGTTTCTACTGAAGAATAACTTTATCAATGAATTGAACTTGAATGAGAATTTAGAAACATAAAGTTTTTTCGAAGGAGGAAGATCGAAAAAACACTAGACTATTGTGATTCTTCCAAATATCGTACACAATCACAACAAAGAAATAACTCCAATATGATTGAACTTGATCAACGACATTGATAGACAAATTCTAATCTAACCAACTATACAAACCAAAGCTAAAAAAACTTACTCCAATTATTCAGTTTAATCAGATAATTCCAAAAATCCTTAACTTCATTACAACCTCTTAACATATACATGATGGTTTCTAGGCATTCACGATAGCGTGGACAAAGATTATGTGCGGTAAGAATTCTAACAAGAAAAATCACGTCTTCCTGGATAAGAGGATTTAATAGAAGCAATTTTGTCAGTTTGATATGCGAATGTTTGATTTCACAACACAATATTATTTTCTTGCAACCCAAAACACATACAATGGAAGCTACAATTGCAAACTTCTAATTTGCCACACAGTGGCAACCAAATGAATCAAGAAAAAAATAATATTTGTTTGACTTACTGTCAAAAAAAAATTATATGAATCAAATTTACTAGTTTAAGATTTTGAGAAAATATTTGTAGTTATAATTGAATGTTACAACTAATGTTTTAAAAATTGAATTTGATTGATTACTTGGATCGGTTCAATAAAAAACCGGACTCATGTCTGGTTTGATCACATCCATCCAATTTCAGTGAATGATCGAGATTGTTTCAGTATATATGTAATATAAATCATTCGATTTCAAATCAATGATTTCAAATCAATGACAAAGAATGATTACTGCATGTAATGACGTCCACACCCAAGATTTCATGGTCTATCAAACAATATAAATTATTGTTGGAAAAAAAAAACAATATAAATAATCTAAATTATTGAATAGACCGATCATGGATCAATTTTACGGTCGTCAGTCCAATTCATATTTGATAACTATTTTAAAAGAATCTTTAGCTTGTACTCAATGGTGCATTTATTGCCTATATTCATAAATTTGGTTATAGAATTAAAATAAATTATTTAAAATAGCAATTGTGAATAAGTAATCAATTAAACAAATTTTAGGGACCAAATATGAGAAGAAAAAAATAAGAGAAAATAATAACTTGAGATATTTTGAAAATAGATGGTGGTATCAAGATAATATTTTTTTATAGATGAATTAGTAAATAAATTCACACATAACTATGAGATCCTAAATTTGACTCAGAATATGACATTTATTTTATAATTTCAGCATTTGTTAATTAAGTTAAGCCTTACAAATATCAAGACAATATGGTTTATTGAATACTATAACAAATATTCAATTTGGTTTGATTTATGATGGAAAAATAAAATCTAAACCAATAAAAAAAAATAGTCAATTTGACTTTGTTGAAATTTTACAATCTTTGAACCAAAGCAAACTGAAGAAGAACAGATTTGTTTGGCTCAGTTGTGATAATTTTAAAAACTTTAAAAAATTAACATTTTCGTAAACACTTAATTTTTTATACTATAAAAAAATACATAAGCTACAATGAGAATGTATATAAAGGTATATATTACAAATATGAGGGCAACATATTGTAATATCACACTACTAATAATATAATATGAAATAAAAGAAATAATACATATAATAGTTTAATTTGGGAGTCGAATGATCAATTTTGAATGACGCAAGATAGAAAAACAGAAAACGAAATCGGATTTGTATTGATTTAGTTTAATTTGATTAAGATCCAAACATGAAAATAAAAATGAACTAATTTAATTTATTTGGATTGATTCTTCGAATTCATGGGTCATTGGTTTTATATCCTTTTTTTATCAAAGTTATATAACAGGGGTGTCAAATGACTTCCCTCCAGTAATAATAAATCAAAGTTATTCGTAAAAATAAGAAATAAAAACATCTTTCTCAAATCCAAAACCACTTTAGTCTTTTACCAACTCTTTTCTCTCCCGCCATATCCAAATATAAATGATAAAACCGAATATTTTCTCTTCTTTAAAGCAAAATAAATCCAATTGTAATCGAAAGATGGTATCAATTTATGAACTTGTTTATTTCGATTTATTTAAAAAATGTTTTCAAAAATATTTTAAAATTTTATTTTTGATTGATTCAACTTTTGGAAGTAATTAAATCTAAACAAAAACAACAATCTGATTATAATGAATAATTAGTAGTTTCTGATAAATAATTTGATAATAATGTGGTAAATAAGATATGTTAAAAAAATAATTTTATAATTGTAAACAAACACAAATTAGTTTTTATCTTGCATAAAAATATCTAAAAATGATAATTTGTAAATTAATTTATGCAAAAATCTTTTTTCTAATCTTAAACAAAAGAGGTTGTATCTTGACCTCATATACACTTACGAATAATATGCTTACAACACACTATTTCCAACACATTTCTATTAGTTGAAATTCGTAAGTCCCACCAAATTTACCAAGGACTTGAATGGTTTAGTGTGACCTATATGAATGTTGCTCCAAAAAAGCACTTATTATATATGATTGAATTTTAATTTCTAATGCAGGCAAGGACAAAGGTAAAACCAAACATTCATGTACCTTGTCTTGAGGAGGGGACTTGTCTGCGTACCTCATACCAAGGCTTTCATGCAAAACCCAACCAACCAAAATGACAACATATCCTGTCAAGAAAGATTAGACACTACTCCTAATATAGTAGTACACCAAGGATAACAGTGATCAGTGAAATGAAAATTCATCTTAGAATTCATCTATAAGATGTGCCTAGGACCAGCTACTAATGTTCATGCTAATATGCATCTTCAAGAAGACAGAGGACCACACACATGATGCACCATAACAAGGGTATTCAGTTCTTCATAAAGACCAGTGAGGGCCCCAACAGTTCATTCTGGTTCTTTCCTTTAAAGAACGGTCAAGTATTGGCTAATGGTGTCAGAACCTACGACTCATTCAAGAGTGCGGTAGAAGAGGGCAACGCTACAGAATTCATGCGGTATCTAATTCTCTAATGATATACACATATTACACAGCCTCCAAGAAAATCCTATGCATACAGCAATTTACTAAAGGAACTTACAACATCGGTTACAGCGATTTTAGATGTTCGTCTTTAAACAATACTCACTGCCTAGGTGCCTGTGACGGCGGTGTTGATGGATGGGTTTGCCCATAAAACCCAGCGCCAGGTGGCCTGTAAAATCCTCCAGCTGACGAATGTTGTTGTTGCTGCGCTTGCTGAGCCTGTGATTGAGGTGATTGTGATGGCTGAGTGTTGGGCCTAGTTAACCCCATTGCCACATGTGGAGGCAAAGGAGGTGGAGGTGGAGGTTGTAGGTTGTTTGATCCATATCCATAAGGAATTCCCCCAACCATCAATCCGGCAGAATGAACATACTGATTTGATGGTGGATTCATCTGTGAATGATGGGGTGGGAGCGCTGAACCAAATGCACCTTGTAACTGATTGGTTTGTGATACAGATTGCATGGTTGGTGGTGTCAGTGGCACATTTGCCACAGAAGGTTGTTGTTGTAAAGTGGCGAAAAAAGAAGAGCTCCCGGGATCAGAATTGTTGACATCAGAAACAGGCCTTTGCTGTTCAAGTTTGGGTCTTTTCTCCGGATGAAAACCAGGTGGTATTGAAGAAAATCCAGTAGAGTTTAAATTACCATTCTTTGAGGCAGCTTCTTCAGCAACAAGGGAAGACAGAACAGATGTAAGCATGAGAGCTGAGGATGAAGAGGCAGCAAGCTTAGCAGCAACGGCAGCAGCTGCTGCTTTCTTATCTTCTTCAGTAGTTTGGAGAGGAGCAAATGACATAGTAGGTTGGGTAAAAGAAGGTTGAGAAGGGGTACTATTTGGTTGAACAGATGGAATATTTTGTTCCAGCACCCTTGTGGCTTCTGGTGCTTGGCTAAACCTCTTCCTAATACTGGCTACTCGCTCAATCTGGTCTTGTGCAGCCTGCAAAACATTAAAAATCATCACACATCTTGGTTAGCAAATGTAGAATTGGGGAAAAATTTCTGAGTATTATTTCAAAAGTAATGAGAGTACAATCACTAAACTTTTTAATGGATTATAACACTTCCTCTCAAGTTGGTGAACAAATATTATCATTCCCCAACTTGTAAGTTGATTGAACCTTTCAGTTAGTAAGCTCTTTGTTAACACATTTGTCAGTTAATGCCTAGAAGAAATGTAGGGTATAGTTAGTTATCAATCCACATCCAGCTTCTCTTTCTCAATGCGTTTTGTCCTATCATGCAGAACGGGATTATGAGCAATAACGCTGACTAATTTATTGTTACAAAACAACTTCATATTTATCTTCAAAACCTCTAGCACAATTTCAATCCACAATAGCTCACAAATTCCTTGTACCATAACTCTAAATTCTCCCTTAGTACTCAAGTAAGCCAATACATTCTACTTCATGCTCCCCCAAGTGACAAGGTTCCTGCATAGGAATGTGCAATAGCCAAAAATTGATCTTTTATCAATCATTGAACCTGCATAATTAGTGTAAGTATAAACCTCCATAATCAAACTTACACATCCTTTGAATAGGAGTCCTCTCTCTAGAATAGCCTTGAGATATTGCAACACACGCTCTACAGCTTCCAGGTGTCTCACCATTGGATCATGCATGAACTAGCTCACAAAACTGATTGCATATGTTAAATCTAGTCTGCTGTGAGCCAAATAAATTAACTTCCCCACTAATCTCTGGTACTGAGCTTTGTCAACCTTAGCACTTCCCTCTTCATAGCTCATCCTGTGATTTTGCTCGACGGCAACACTTGCAGGTTAACATCCAAATTTGCACGTTTCCTGCAAACGATCCAGCACATACTTCCACTGAGAGAAAGAAAAAAAAATGCCTTGTTGTGAGTGAGTAGACCACTTTAATTCCCAAGAAATGTTTAAGTATCCCAATGTCCATCATCTCAAACTCTATAGATAGTTTTTCCAAGAACCATTGTCTCTCAACCATGTAATAATGATATTGTCGACATAAACAAGAACAATTAGTTTTCCTCTCTGTAAATGTTTCAAGAGAAGAGAATGATCCCATTGACTTTGCTTGTAGGCTAGGTCCCCATTGCTTTTGTGAATCTTCCGAAACACGCATAGGAAGATTATTTTAGCCCATATAAGGTCTTCCTCAATCTCCACACTTGGTTTGTTCCACTTGTGGTTCCATATACATCTCGTCTTCTAAGTCTCCATGTAAGAAAGCATTTTTAACATCACATTGGTGTAGGTCCCAACCAAAATGGGCAACAAGAGAGAGTAAAATGTGCAACGTTCACCTTGGCCTCAGAAGCAAACGTCTCCTCATTATTGGTGTCATAGGCTTGAGTATATCCCTTTGGTACTAGTCTTGCATTGTATCGATCTAAGGTGTCGTCAAATTTATGCTTCTTTCTATAATTTCATGGCCTCTTATGATATGGTTCATCAATCATCTTTTCCTCACACCCCACAATAGAATGGTATTTGCAAAAAGAAAATATTGTCATATTATTGAACTGCATGTACTCTATTGATTCATGTAAACGCATCTCTAAAATTTTGGGGTGATACAATTCTTATGGCTGGTTATTTGATCAACAGAATACATTTTTCTTCTCTAGACAACAAAGTACCTCACTCTCTATTATTTCTTGATGAACAGAAATTTAAAGTTCTTCCGAGTATATTTGGATCTACCTGTTTTGTTCATGTCTCGATAAGTTGAAGGCTCATGCAACTAAGTTCCTTTTTCTTGAACATTATCAAGTATAGAAAGAATACTGATGTTGTTCCCCTTCAACTCATCGTTTGTACAAATATGCATGTCACCTTCTTTGAGGATACTTCATTCTTCACTTCGTCAATATCACAGGATTTTGTCTGAGATATACCAGTTCTCTCTCATTTGCTCCTGACTTGCCATCCTCATACACACTAAAGTCTTTCATCCCTTTGGTCCTTCCTTTTCTTACTTATCAGCGTCGTCCTCGTTCTTCAACCTTCTTCGGCCCAATCAGAACTGTTTGTGGACCTACCTGTAGCTTTTTGCAAAGGTACCTTGTCTCATATTTAATCTCCTGTAGCTTTTTGCAAAGGTACTTGTTCTACTTGAAACTCTTGTCTCATATTTAATCTCCTATTGCATATACCCTTCCCATTGCTTCAGTGTCTACTCCAAAAACTGTACAAGAAGCAATCTCTCGCCTGGGATGTCGGTAGGCTATGATTGATGAGATGACAACTCTAGATTCTAACCATACTTGGACTCTTGTCCCCTCTAAAGAAATCTATAGTTGGTTGTCAGAGAGATTCACAATCAAGGTAGGACCAGATGGTCAGATTGATCGCTTGAAAACTCACCTCGTAGCTAACGACTACACTAAGATTTTGAAAACTCAGATTGATGACTATGATATAAATTAAATGACAAAGTGGCCCAGCATTTTTAAAAGCATTTTTAAAAGCCCCATTATTTGAAACATTTCTTCTTCTGAAAGGTCGTTCAACCAAAATGAAAACGAAGGCTCTTGCATTCTCTTCTCACCTTTATCTCTATACCCATTCCTTCCTCACCACTTTGGACAAGAATAATTTCGTGTACTAGTTGGTTGGAGTTGTATCCTCTGAATTTTTCCCTAGTCTTCCTATGAAGGTTCTTGATACTTCTAGTTGCGATAACCAGCTTTGGTTGCACTAAATCTACCATTCTACATGTGCCCTTCACGTAGAACACAAGTGGTTTCAACAGTAAAAACTTGGCCCATTTATTCTACTTTTTCAACTTATAATATATTAAAGTTTCTTCATCCTTTTGCACAAGGTGAGTCGAATCCAGCACAATGAGAACTGGTATCCAAAGCTCCAATCTCAGAGCCTTGATAGCAATCGATAGGAACTGGTATTTATTACAAAGGAAAACATAGATAAATTCCAATTAGAAGGATAGATCACTATAGAACTTTGAGAGTCTACACCTCAAATACCTTAAGGCCCTAATTTTCTCAAATGGCAACATTTCTTTCTCTACAACTTCCCTCTTACTTACATGTTTTGATAATCTCACATTAGATATGACATGGCCTAAAAAGGTGTTTATGAGTGAGAGGCATCTCTCACCTAACAAGTCAGTTTTTTGTAGTTGAATTAGGCTCAACCCAATTTCTAAGATAGTATCAGTCTACCCTAAATTTGTTGGGCCACCTATTTTCATGTCAAGCTCCAGTTGTTCACTGTTATACGGGATATGGGTGTTGAGATTGGATGTGATGTGGTATGACATAAAAAAGTCTTTGAAAGTGGAAGGCAAAATCCTCAAGCCAGACAATGTCTCATAAGGTCAAAGATAACAAATAGTTGGCCTGATTCTTCATCAATGTAATATATAAGTACCATAGTACATCAAGATACAAGAAACAATTAGAAACACAATATATTAAGGGGGAAAGATAATATTCCACACATGGAAAAAGAGCATAGACAGAGATAGAAG
Source organism: Cicer chorassanicum (assembly GCA_037974735.1). Taxonomy (NCBI): domain Eukaryota; kingdom Viridiplantae; phylum Streptophyta; class Magnoliopsida; order Fabales; family Fabaceae; genus Cicer; species Cicer chorassanicum. Next base: position 5,145,254 of record JBBPBP010009778.1, on the reverse strand, counting down.
ACAGATTCTTACTTGCAATTGAGAGTGAACAAGTTCTTGCCTTGATTCCTGAAAAACTTGGGGTTAGCAAGCAGCCATCAATTGCGTCTTTGAATATAAGCATATTTACAACAAAAAATTGCACCTGTTCCTGCAGTGCTTCTTTAAGCTGGGAAAGCAAAGTAGCCCTGGTAGCCTCGGCATTTTCAAGTTTCACCATATATTGCTTAAGCTCCTTTTCCTGTTGTTGCAAGTTGTCAACCAACGTGGATCCCAACTGATTTCCTGAAGTTAAATGTAAATTGATTAATTAGTGAAGCTCTTGCACAAAAAATCTGGCCACAACTAATTACAGCAAGGATTTAAGGCAGTATTACAATTTTATGCTACTAATTTTTTGGACCATGCTGAACAAGGAAAAATACTATTGCAAATTAAATAACCAGAGTTAGTATATAGTATACACAGAGAGATCCTGACAGTAATCAAGTTAGTGCATCCCATTACAGTACCTTCTCTTTCTTTACTTTCTCAACATTGTTTCTACTTTTTAATTTATTTTCTACAATGAGTATTTGAATATAGAACTTAATTATATGTTAAGGTTTGCTTGCAAAGGATGCTCTGTCAGTTGACAAAATATATTAAATGAGATAATTGCATAGAGGATATGGTGGTTATCTGGTACTTTTTTTTTATTCCATTGGCAATAGGTTCAATGCTGCATGGAAGTAATTCCAACAAAATTGGCTTGCAAGATGAGGATTGTCCAAGCTTCATAAACACTACTTAGGACATATCTCTAGTTGATGCAACTCTCAAAACACCGCATCAGACTTAGAACTGGAAATATGACATGTGAGCTACTGCGGGTGAAATAATAGGTGATCTCAACAACTCTTATAACTTTTAAAGAAAATGATTGTCTCCAAATCAAACTTATCAAAGGATACATTCAACATTCCCATGATAGAGTGACCCACAATGCAATTAAACATATATATTTCAAACAGTATCTCAATTTTGATAGCCATCTATATACATGTACCATAAAAAATAAATTATAAAAAAAAAAAAAAAAGCCTCAAAAGAACAACACTTGAAAAAAATCTGTCATCAGATAATTCATGTCAAGGCAAGAAACGTCAATTTCGATCTACTAGTCCTCTACCTCTTACCTTGAGACAATGTATTTTCAGCATCTTCTACAACTTTACCCACTTGACATACAGAAGCTTTACACTTGTTCAAGGCAGCTTCCTCATTAGGATGTTCTTCATTTACAGAATGCAATAATGTTAATATTTTTTCTGGCAAACATCCAACAGCTAGTTTCTGCAAAGAAGATGACCAAGATAAGACATACGTCGAGATCATCAAATATATCAAAACAAAACTAAATAGGTGAATAAATCATATATCAGACAGTGCTGCAGCAACTTGCTTACTAATCTCAACGAGTGGGCATCCCTCTTAGCTATCTTGATAGGATTTGAATTATTTCCATTGCTTGCAGATGATGGAAGGGAAGCCATTATTTCATCCTTGAGACCCTGAGACCGTGAACCAAAAACCTTCCTACTCTCCCATATGTCAATCTAAACAAAAGAAAGATAGTGAATTAGAGATAATATATAGCACATGGTTATAAACCCACACGTGTAAAAGTTGTTACTTAACAGCTGCAGCTTCTAACTAACTGAAACTGCTAGAATATTCTGCTAGAGGTTGTTAGATTCAGTTAGTATAGGTTAGTTCCAATTCTGTTAGATTCAGTTACAGTAATCTTTCCCTATAAATAAAGATCACACTATTATAATCATTTCAACAATTCAATCTAATAAAATCAGCTTCAGTTTCTCTCTCAATCTCTTTTCATTTTCTGTTTACCTTCTGTTATTCATAATTTTAACATAGTGAAATGGTTAGATGATAGATCAAATTGCACTTATTCAAAGAATACACACACCAAATTAGCTACAAGTATCTGAAATCCGAGAATATTTTAAGAGTGCTGTTATTTTGACAAAAATTGACATCTAAGTTCAATCACAACTTAGATGATTATCACAGTTCAAATATGTGGATAATTACATTCAATTACAACGTATTGCAACTCATTAACCATCCACTAGACACAATTAACCACAATTTTGAACGTCATAAACCACAACTTTTAAGTGTTCAAATACACATGTATATTCATTAACCATCCAAATTTTGTTCAAATATACATGAATTTCAAGTGTTCAAATACACATGATATTCATCAACCATGATTAGGGTTCAAATATACACTTGAAAATCGTAGTTAATGACATTCAAAATCGTGGTTAATTGTGTTTAGTGGACGGTTAATGAGTTGCGATACCTTGTAATATTCATTAACCACTCAAATTCAATGAACATAATTAACCACAAATTTGAACTGCATTAACCACGTAACCTATTCTCGACTTTTGATGTCATATTTGTGTCAAAATATCATTTCTCATTTTTAATGGCAACGACATATAGTCACAATAACAAATGATATGCCATAGGCATTTCAACAACAGTGATGTTTGTTGTCAAAGAAATTCCCAAAAAATATAATACCCTAGTAGATGGTGGTAAGGATCACACCTCAAAAAGGAATAAAATAGATTTGCAGCCACTATCGCCCATTACAATTAAACAATTAGAAAGCATAAAAGAACCTTGCAAGTTCGAATGAACCTGTTGAAAATATATTTATGATCTTTATACTTATTACATATCACATCATATTATGTAAATAGGGATAGTATCTCCCATAGTTATTTTTGTATTTATTGTCTTGAGCTCATATAAAACCGACTCTGTTGTGTAGTTCGGACACACGGTTTCACCATATGTCTCTCTCATTTTCTCTCATTCAACATGGTATCTAGGGCCTATTGAGAGACAACCCTATACCGTGATTACCCGGGACCCACTGTCCTTTGGTAAGATTTTTTTTTCTTTTTGGTAAACCGTGTCCCAATTCCGGTTTACCTCCTTCTTCGTCGCTGTTATTTTATTTTTCAGCAAATCGTTGCACTGTTCATCGCACGGTATTGTTCATTGAAAAAAAATAATTGCCTTTTCCGCCATTGTTTCCCTGCTGGTTTTAGGTAACTGCTTACTGATTATGGTTACTTAAGAAGATTTTCTTCGGTGGGTAAAGTATTGTTAGAACTCCAGTTCCGATGTTTCGGCCGCACAATGTGGTAATTCACCTATTTGCATCTCATTTTCTCTTAGCCCATGGATTCTCAATTCTGGTGCATCTTACCCCATTACTGGTAATAAGGCTCTTTTCTCTTCTCTCACTACTTTTGGTTATTTACCTAGGATAGTCTCAGCCAATGGTTCCCAAACGGGATTGGCACTGTCCAAATCCTCCCTTCTTTGTTAGTTACATCTGTCCTTTGTGTGCCTAGAAGCCCATTTAATTTAATTCATATCAGTAGATTGACTTGTTCTCATGATTGTGTTGTCACATTTACTAATTGCAATGTTACTTTGCTAGATCGAATATCATGACGACAAATTGATGTCAGATGTGAGTCTAATGGCCTTTATTATCTCTCAAACTCATCAACGGCGTGCCCTACCACAGATTCTCCTATTACTATACATGCTCAGTTAGGTCATCCGAGTCTTCCCAAACTCCAACAGTTAGTACCTAATCTAACCAAATTATCTAGCTTACACTGTGAGTCGTGTCATGTAGGGAAACACACTCGTAGTCATTTCCCTGATTAAGCCAATAAACGAGTTTCATCCCCGTTCGCTTTAGTTCACTCAAATGTTTGGGGTCCTTCTCGTACTATTTCCACTATAGAATCTAGATATTTTGTTACTTTTATCGATGATTTTTCCCGTTGTACGTGGTTATTTTTAATGAAAAATAGGTCTAGATTATTTTCTATTCTTGAACAACTTTATAAGGAAATTAAAACTCAATTTGGTGTATCCATTCACACTTTGCGCGGTGATAATGCCCGTGAATATTTGTCCCCATCAATTTCAAAATTTTATGACCTCTAATGGCATTCTTCATCAAACATCTTGTGCTCATACACCACAACAAAATGGGGTAGCCGAACGCAAAAATCGGCATCTTACTGAAACCACGCGTACTCTCCTTCTTCATGGTAATGTACCAACTCGTTTTTGGGGCAATGTTGTTCTAACGGTGTGTTATCTTATAAGCCGCATGCCTTCGTCTGTTCTTGATAACAAAGTCCCTCACTCGATCCTCTTCCCTCGTACCCCTCTTCACTCACTTCCTCCTCGTGTCTTCAGGTCTACATGTTTTGTCCACAGTCTCACTCTTGGTCTTGACAAACTTTTAGCTCGATCACTAAAATGTGTCTTTCTTGGTTATCATCAGTCCTAAAAAGGTTACCGTTGTTAATCTCCTACTCTTCGATGATATCTCATATCGGTTGATGTCACATTTTTTGAGTCTGTTACGTACTATGAATTGCTTTCTAACCCTTTGTCTGCAACTATTCATGTGGACCTACCAGAGTTTGTTTCACCTTTTATTTTACCACTAGAGCCTATTACGTATGTCCTACCTGAGACACCTCTGGTGGCCCCTCCCGTTGTCCCACTTGAGACTCCCCCTATGGATCCTTCAACTGTACAACCTCTTCAGACATACCGTTGTCGTCAACCACCATCGATTGTACATGTCCCTACACCCGTTCTTGAAACCGAGGTCATTCTAGACGCTCTTTCGCCGCCGCCACCTCCTTTATTGGATCTGACCCTTGATATTCTTATTGCTATTCGTAAAGGTATATGTCCTACTCGTAATCCATCCCCTCATTACATTGGTTTGAGTTACCATCATCTTTCTCCTTTGCATTATACTTGTTTGTCTTCCCTGTCTTCTGTTTCTATTCCTAAATCTTCAGGTGAAGCTTTAACCCATCCAGAGTGGAGACAAGCAATGATTGACGAGATGTGTGCACTTCAGAGTAGTGGTACCTGGGAATTGGTTCATTTACCATTTGGAAAGTCTTTAGTATGATGTCGTTGGCTTTATACGATGAAAGTTGGTCTTGATGATACGATCGATCGCTTAAAAGCTTGTTTGGTGGCAAAAAGATACACTCAAATTTTTTGCCTCGATTACAGTGATATTTTCTCACATGTGGCTAAGATGCCCTCTGTTAGACTACTCATTTCTATTGCAGCCATCAGATATTGGTCTCTGCACCAACTTGACATTAAAAATGCATTTTTGCATGGTGACCTTGAAGAAGAAATGTATATGGAGCAACCACTTAGGTTTGTTGCTCAGGAGGAGTCCTCTACCATGGTTTGTCGACTTCACAGGTCTCTATATCGTCTTAAACAGTCTTCTCGAGCTTGGTTTGACAGATTTAGCACAGTAGTGCAACAATTTGGTATGATTTGAAGTGAAACTGCTCATTTTCTTTTTTATCGCCACTCACCCAAGAGTGTATTTACTTGATTGTCTATGTAGAGGATATTGTCATAACTGGTAGTGATCAACAGGACATACTCCAGTTGAAACAACATCTATCTCATCAGTTTCAAACTAAAGATCTTGGCAAGCTCCGCTACTTCTTGGGTATTGAGGTAGCCCAATCTAAGGATGGCTTAGTGATTTCACAAAGGAAATATGTCATGGATATTCTTGAAGAGACAAGTTTATTGAAGGCCAAGCCGGTTGATACTCCTATGGATCCAAATGTCAAACTTCTACCTAAACATGGAGAGCCATTTTCAGATTCAAGGAGATACAGAAGATTGGTTGGTAAATTAAACTACCTCACAGTCACTCGTCCAAACATTTCTTTTGCAGTTAGAGCGGTAAGCCAATTCTTAAATTCTCCTTGTCAAGAACACGGGGATGTTGTGATACGAATCTTGAAATACATTAAAGGTGCTCCAGGAAAAGGTCTAATTTATGAAAGCAGAGGACATACTCAGATAGTTGGTTATTTAGATGCCGATTGGGCAGGTTCACCCATTGATAGGCAATCAACTTCTGGGTATTGTGTACTTGTTAGAGGAAACTTAATATCCTGGAAGAGTAAGAAACAAAGTGTAGTTGCAAGATCTTGCGCTGAAGCTAAATACAGGGCTATGGCATTAGTGACTTGTGAGTTTATTTGATTAAAACAGTTACTCAAAGAGTTTCAATTTGAAGAGACAATACAAATGACATTAATTTGTGGATAATCAAACAACATTGCACATTGCCTCTAACTTTGTTAATTCCAATAATCAATTGACAGATGTATTCTCTAAGTCCCTGAGAGGTCCTCGAATCAGTTATAAATGTAACAAGCTTGGTGCATATGATTTATATGTTCCAGCTTGAGGGGGAGTGTTGAAAATATATTTATGATCTTTATATTTATTACATATCACATCATATCGTGTAAATAGGGATAGTATCTCCCATATGTATTTTTGTATTTATTATCTTGAACCTATATAAACCGACTCCGTTGTGTAGTTCAGACACACGGTTTCACCATATGTCTCTCTCATTTTCTCTCATTCAACAGAACTGAACAACAATAACAGCAGCATTGCCAAAATTTTAAAAAGACCTAGACATAACTAACACACAAGACAATTCATTTCCTGTGAAGTCTTGATTATTTTACACGATAAAAATGTCAATTCTATTTTTAAATGAGATGAACTTCTACACTTGTTTGTTACAGGCTGAATATGAACAGCATAACATAGCCAGAAGAGCTGAGTAATATTAGAATTATCAAAAGGTTGCTAAGCTAAGTTGTTCTATCTGTTACTAAATGAAATAAAATGTTACTTCACTCCCTTCAAATTTCAATATGTACACCTTCTATCAATAGTTTGGCTTTTTTTACGGTAATTTTTTTGCTTAGATGAAAACATTATGAAAATTGTATTTATATCTTGATTTTAATACTTTATCACTGTTTATGTTTTTTGACTTCTATATACAATATATCCCCATATGCCTATACCGTAGTTCTAGAAAATTCATGCTGCCAAAATGGCCATATTTAGGACACTGTAAATGTAACATATTTCAGGTAAGATTTACACATCTAGAAGAATATAAAGAGTTCTGCTTTTCTTAAGATATCCTGCAGCAGTAATGTACGTCATTATCAACAACAATTTTAAAAAAGAATCAAACAAATCATACAGAATATACAGAGAAGTAGGTCCATCAATCTGAAAGTTCATCATTTTTTCATCTATAGCAGTTCAGTTCAATGTCCATTCTAATAAAGCCCAAAAAAAGTATGAAAAAAAAACAATAAAAAATACCCAAGCCAGGTGCCCACAAATCTATAGCATTATTACAAACTTGAGCCAAGAGGTGAACACAATCACTGTAATGAGCATTTTAATACAATTGATTGATAGGACTTGGGACAAGTGAGAATAGAACTTACAAGTCTGATTACTGATTTCTTTCCCGACTCATCACTTCCATAAACACGCTTGAGAGCCGCTGGAAGAACTTTCCAGAATTCATTAACGAACTCACTGCCTTTCCGCCTACTATTTTGCAAGATGTCATTAGCCAAGTTTAAAAAAGGGACGCGCTGCTCTTTCTTGGAAGAACTGAATAATTTATTCCAAGTTTCAACTATATCTTTTGCTCTATTCGGGTGAGAAACACACATTCGGGATACCGCTGATTGGATGTTAAAGAAATTTAATAAATTTTGCAAATACATAAATCAAATGCAAACCATATTTGAAGGAGGAATCCTGCGAAAGAATATATATGATCAGCAAAACTGAATCACATCGAAATAAAAATTAATATTACTGTGGGAATGTTACTTAATTAGTGGGGAAAAGTAGGCAATATCTCTATGTTTCAAAAACAAAACAACATATTCAATACACTAATAAGCTAATATTTCTACGCAAGATGCCTATATAATTGCATAAATCTCATGCAAGATGACTTCTTACATTTGAAAAGGGAAAAGACTAAGATAGCAAATTGTCCTAGTTACTTTTATATGCATCAAACAAATATGAGTACTTTATTTTTTAAAGAATAAATCAATAGCACAGTAAAAGGTTATACATGTATTAGATACTGCAAAACATACAACAGGATCTTACCCATTTACTGAGAACTTGTTAAAGGGCATGACAGCCATTCGTGCACAAAATTAAGAAAATAAAAAAGTACATAGTTTGCATTTTGTTATATTTTCTTTTATATGTCCACTGAAACCCCTGTGTAGTTTTGCTGTAACTGAATACAGAATAATGAATCAATAGCTCAATCGAGGGTTTCATTGCCATACTATATGTACCGAATCTTGATAAAGCAGAAATAACAAAATAAATATTGTCATTAAAAAACCCAAACAAAATAAGACGGGGCAATGTTGGATACATTCAATGCTTTGTTGCGAATTGTTGAGTTTCAACAACTTCTCTCTCAACACTCGCCCATCAAATGCAACGTTTCCCATACTGCTTCTGACAAGTTTTACATAACCGAGATTTTCCTATAATTCACAGAAAATGGATATCAGCTGGATGAGAGATTTGATGCATAGAGTTAAAGAAAAAGGCATAACCAAAATCATGCAAATCCATTGTTAAAAAAAATGGCAATCAGCTTATAATATTTATTATTCATTTAATAATAAGTTTGATCGATGTTATTGATGAAAAAAGGATGAAAGAAATGGCTATATGGAGGACGATATATCTCACACACAGAAAAAGCAAAATACACCAAAGAACATGCAAAAATCAAGAATGCACCAAACCATTATGCATATATGAAATGAAAACTCACTTGAGACAGCCATTAGAAATTAAGAACAGAAAGACAATCTTATCTCACATATCAAGTTGAAGGGCAAAAAGATAAGCTTAAAGATGTGGGCATTCCCCTACTAAAACCAAATACAAATAAAGAATGCATAAACTGCATGTTATCAAAACAATTTTAGCTGCCCTGCTATTACTGAAGCCTTAATAAAACTGCAGCAAAGTAGAAAAGCAAACCTGAGCTCACCTACACACCACCCCCCAAAAAAAATAATAAATTGTTCGATTTAGAGGGAAAAATACTAAACCCTAAATTGTTCCATTTAGAGGAAAAAAACCTTATAAAACAAGAAGTCACAAACAAATAATTAAACTGTTTCTGAATTAGAAAATGGGAAAAAGTACTAATTATGCAACTCTGAGGATACTAGTTAAGGTCACCATGACATGCGCTTCCCCTAGTGTAAAACGTATAAAATCATGTCTTCATTCAATGGGATGGTAACAATACGAAATCAAACAGTGTACCGGATGACATCTGACAAGAACTGATATGAAGTGAGAGTGGACAAATTAAGAGAGTAATTTCCCATCAGTGATTTCTTTCTAGTGACTGGCAAATATCAAAAATCATTTATCCTCTCCTTACTGTACCTACTATCTAGAATAAAAGACAACGCAATACCAGTGGTTATGTTGTGATTTGTGAATGCTTCATAGATTACATTTAAGTATTGACCAACCAAATAATATAAATCAAAAGAGGTGCAAACCACAAAATCAGTGTATTCATTTTATTACCTATCATATATCGTATATAATTTTTAAAAAGTGGTTGCTACGGTACTCCGATAAATACTATGCCAAAAACGAGTCGTAAAAAATTTAGTAATCATAGGCATAGCTTTGAAAAAAATGGCACAAGTTTATACAATAAAATCACCGCCTAATAAATTATCCACAACTCACCCTAATTACCAGTACCAGTGTAAAAGAGGGATAAATTTTCAGTCCTCCTAGAGTGCATACTCCATCCTATAAAATTACGACACCTAGATCATATGGTCATGTTTTTCCTATTTAAATTAAAAGTTTGGCTTAAATTTAGTTTTGTCCTCCTATTTTGCCTCATTTAAGTTTGGTCCCTCCATTTCTAAATTCACAAATTTAGTCCTTCAATTTTCAAAATGTGTGGCATCTTACCCACCTACACATTTCATTTGGGGTTGAAATTTGATGATGAAATGAAACAAGTGAGATGCTTATGTGGTAACTGAGTTGATGGTGTGGTACTGTCTAAGTGGATTATCATTTAACAACTCATTTCATGTCATCAAATTAAACATTAATGTATATCGCAAAAGCAACCAAATTTATGCAAGACACTATCTAGCTGGATTTTCAGCAAAAACAAAGATTTGACTCCTCACATGTGAATAGACTAGAGAGTAAATTACATAATCTCAACCATTAATGAGAAAATCAAATACTGATATTTCAACACACTCATGATTTCTTATGTATGTACAAGCAATATCAAGACATTATTTACTACCCACTCTAAAGTTAGTTGCACTCTTTAGATTTAGAAAAGTCAAATCCAAAAAAAAAACACTCAAATTAAAAGCCATTACTCCCTATTGGGATAAATACTACGTGACTGAATTTTTATTATGAAGGGAAAAGTAAACAATCCCTTCATAACAAATTCATTCACTCAAGTAATTCCAGTTTCTTTGTCAAAATAATGAGAAACTCTTTAAGGGTCTGTTTGATTCGATGAGGGGAGGGGAGAAATTTCAATCAAAATCATGTTTGATTCATGAGGGATTTTAAATGATTTATATGTGTATTCACCTCCCCTACCCTCCAAATCCCCTAAAATGAAGGGAGAGGAAAATAACGTTTTGGAAGGATTTTACTCCCCACCCCTCTATCTACCTCCAACCAAACAAACCCTAAGGAAAGGGCCTTGGTAACCAGAACTTCGACCGGAAGGTAAGTAAAGTCAAGTACTGTTCCAACCAGGGTTCAATCCCCATCAATTATACCTTAAACAAATCTCATTAACCACTTCAGTTCAACCTTAGTTTTGGGTTTTAGCTATTACTCTAGTAAAAAATAAAACAGCATTTTATTTCATATTCATAATTCCAAAGTTAAACATAATTACATATAACTAACTCCAGTAGTTGTGAACAAATACACTTTCACATTTATTTTCACTAACCTATAACTACAACATCAAAATAAACCTACCTATACTCTTTCAAATACCTACTATCAAATTTCAGATTTCGCACTAACAACATTATTAAATATAAACACCTTCACACACAGTGCACAAGTTCTTAACACATATTAACAAAAATTGCGGTTTTTGAATAAACGAAAACAGCGAGAATTTTGAATTAAAAAGTGAAAGAAAAAAAAAACGGTGTGAGGAAGTGAAGTAGGGTTTTAGATCTAGAAGAGAGAGCTTACGACGTCGTTTCGTTCTTTGTCGATTATTGGTTCTACTTGTTGTTGTTTTGAGGGAGAGGAAATGAAGGAAGAAAAGATAATTAATGTGTTCTTTCTTTGTGTGTTTTGTGTTTCAAATGGGTAGAAAATGTTTTACAATTTGTTTACTTTGTGTTGAAAATGGGAGAAAAATCTTCAGGAAAAAGAAAAAGATAGGAGAAAAATCTTGTAAATATAATTTTCGCCTTCTTATTTTTATTAATTCTATATTTTTATCTTGTATTTTTTTTTTAAGTAGTCTTTTAGTTTTAATTTTAAAAAATTAGTCTCTCAAATATTTATATAGATTTAATTTATATGATCTAATTAAATCACTATAAGTAAATTTTATTAAAAATTAATTTAAAAAATAATATTATAGTATAATTGAATTGAATATGTATGTACACCGATGTGTAGAAATTAATATCTAAAAATAATATTGCTAAAATTTGAAAATAAATTCATCTAAATATTGGAAAAAATCATCATCTTCACAAAAGTTTCTCTCTTCTTCTTGTATTTCCCCGGAATTTTTCTTATTTGCCTACATGCGTTCAACCTTTTATCTTAGTTGGAACAAAGTAGTAGTGTTTTTACAAACAAATTAAAGTAGTTAAATTGTTCTAAAAACAGAAAACTAAGTTTTTTTTTCCTGAAAAAACAATGTTTTTTTTAAGAAGCCTACAATCCCATTATAAAATTAGGTGATCCGTAATTTAGACCAAGATAGTATATGGTCTACCATATACTAATATATGTAAATCACTCAAAATTATAAAGATATTTGGATGATTTTTGTTGAAAGTAGGATTTTACCGTCATCTTTGTTTGAACAAATAAAATCTTGATTTGAGTGGTGTTAATTCGACCAATTTAGTTTTGAAATACATACATTTGTTTTCCAATTTTTCTCTTTAATGAACTAGTATTAATCAATTCATTTTTTCAATCTTAAAAATGGACACCATAAACTTTTATGAGACAATATTTATCGGGTAAATTCTAAAATGGCATATAAACAATATTTAAAACTTTAACGACCACAAATATCATCTTTTAAAATCGGACGTTAATGGTCATCTTATTTTTCATGATTGAGTTAGTAACTTAAATGATACTTATTGGATAAAAATAATATTAAATGACATAATCAAATCACTATTTTATTCATAAAAACAAAAAAGATAGTGAACTATTGCTTCTAAATAGCATCTTTATTATTGTTAGAATTTCTAATCATTTTTTAATTTCGATCCACGATAGACCACTTTCATAGATGTTTTACCGTATATCTCAGTTATTTGTCACCATTTAAGTTTAAGCGTGTATTTGCTTTAGTGGTAACTAAAACACAGACGTATGTTGATGCTACAATTTGTAGCTTCTATCTTTCAATTGTAAAATGTAGTCAAACGTCCGAAGACGGTGACTTCAACTTATTTCCAATTGTATAGTAAATAATTTTGAACTACAATTTACTATAGATCACTTAACTTTATAATTTATTTACTAAATTGATGATTCTTTATACATAATTCTATTGCGATGACCATACTGTAGGGAAGGTCCTGCGAAAAAATAGCTTGTCACCCCAACAACAAAAAAAAAAATTAATGATTTTCATTTTTATTCTCTATTCCTATTCAAAAAGGGAATAAGAATGAAAATGTTGTCTTATTAAAAACCCCAATTATAAAATATAATGGATGCGTATGAAAAAAAAAAAATCTATTTTTTTAAGGTAAAAAACATTTTGTAGGGTTCGAAAAGTGTTTGTTTTAGGCTTTTTTAAAAATAATTTTGTTAGAAAAAAATCATTTTTTGACTAAAAATTAAACACTAAAAATAGTAGTTCGCATTTGTCTGGTGCGATAGATGAAAGAGAAAAAAACCAAACAAAATTGAAAAACACGGATTAACGAGAGAAAATAATGTAATTACCCCTGTCTTGCCTCCGTTTATTTTTAATAAGTTTTTATCTATCAGTTTAAATCAATTTATTATCCGCGTTTTTTCTCTCTCACGCGGTGGCCATTTTTTCTCTTTCCACTAAGTTGTTAGTTTTCTCATTATATGCGACCCTCGTCTAGGTTTTCATCTTGTAAATTTTGTTTTCTTTTTCTATTGTTCTACATCGTTGTTTTCTTTTTGTTGTGTGTTTATTTATTGGTTTTTTAAGAGTACTCAATTACATTGATCAAATTTTAAAATGTGTATACGAAATGGTAATTGTAGTTTAAAAAAATCATTTTTACAAAATTGTATACAAATAGGTTAAAAATCATTTTTATAATAGTAAACAAACGAGAATTAAAAAATCATTTTTTTAAAAATCTCTAAAAAATAATCTCTAAATTATTTACAACAAAAATCATTTTTATTTAAACTCAAACAAACTCACTCAATATCTCCTACTTCCCTTATTTTGATGATTATTTTACTTCCTCTTTCTTAAATCTATGAGCAAAAACCTAGAGTCACCTCTTTCTTTTGTTTATCTTTTCTTAATTTAAGAGGGATGATTATTTCTCTTCTATTTATCTTTTATTCATTTAAGATAATAATTTATGATTAATTTTTTTTATGAAATTACTCATTTTAATTGTTTTTCTCATTTTTTAATAAAATAAGTGATATATATATATATATATATATATATATAGTTTTTTTTTCTTCATGATTTTGGCGTCTAATACGACATTGTTTTGGTTTCCATTTAGTTGCGGTGTTGTTTTGATTTCCTACCTTATTGCAATATTAATCAATTTCAAATTGATATATCAATTTTGCGTTTGTTTCATATTTTTTCATGAAAAAAATTATTTTTTTAAGTAAGAAATCATTTTGTAGGATTTGAATGATGTTTGTTTTATATTTTTTTAAAATAATTTTGTTAAAAAAAATCATTTTTTTAACAAAAAAATGAAAAACTAAAAAATAGTAGATTCTCGCATTTGTCTCTTGCGATAGATGAGAGAAAAACGAAAATGAAAAACACGAAAGTTAACTCACCAACCAACGAGAGACAATGATGCAATTACTCCTACTTTATTTTGAAAATCTCAAATTGCCTTTGTTCATTTTTAATAAGTTTTAATTTTTTCGTTATTTTTTGGTTGGATGTGTTTATTTATTATTTTTTAAGAGTACTCAATTACATTTATCAATTTTTAATATGTCTCTATGAAATAGTCATTATAGTTTAAAAAAATATTTTTTACAAAATTGTATATTAATAAGTTAAAAATTATTTAAAAAAAATCATTTTGATAATAATAGATAAACGAAAATTAAAAAAATATTTTTTAAAATCTCTAAATTATTTAAAACAAAAATATTTTTTATTTAAATTCAAACAAAAACACGTATAATTTCTATCTATTTGAACAAGTAAATGCGATTTTTTAAAAGAAAAAAGATTACGGCTAATTATATAATTAAATAAGTTTTATTTTTTTGTCTATCTATCTCACCTACCCAGTCGTCTCCCCTTTTCCACTTCCGTTTTCCCATTTCCTTCATTCACAAACTAAATCAAAACAAAAACAACAAAAAAGCTTAAAGAAAATGGGTTTATACACAACCGTAATGGACGAAATAACATTTCACACAGGTCTTTCTCCAACGGCTTTCTTCACAATCGCTACCTTAATGCTCTTCGTTTACCGAACCGTTAGTTCCATGTTTGTTTCCCCTCAAGATTACAATAAACCGCCCGTAGTTTCGGCTCGGTTCGGTTCCCGGTTCGAAGTAGATGAACCGGTAAAGGAACCGGTTCAGGTTGGTGAAATTACTGAACCGGAATTGCGGTTGTATAATGGCTCTGATCCCAGTAAACCTCTCTTGATTTCTGTTAAAGGACAGATCTATGATGTCTCTTCTGCAAGGTAATTTCATTTTTGTTGAAATTGTGACTTTTTTTTTGACTTAATATGGATATTTTGACTATGTGTTTAAGTGATTTTGGTATTTTATAATTTAGAGATTAATTTTTAGTGGTTTTTAAGAGAAGGAAAAGTTGTTGTGTAGGATAAATTACTTAAAAAAAACAGTTATAAAAAATAGTTTTTTGAGAAGCTACTAAAATCTAAAAACAGCTTCTTAATAAATCAGTTTTTAGATTATAAGAAAAGTGATTTTGGTATTTTATAATTTAGAGATTATTTTTTAGTGATTTTTAAGAGAATGAGAAGTTGTTTTGTGTTTGTCTTAAGTTCTAAAAATCACTTTTTAAAAAAAAATCAGTTATTAAAAATGATTTTTTTGAGATGCTACTAAAAACAGCTTCTCAATAAATCAATTTTTAGATTTTCAATTTTTTAGAAAGGTGTAAAATGCAAATTTTTAAAAGTGATTATATTGTTTAAAAAAGTGATTATTTTATGAAAAATGATATAACAAACGCACTGTATTTTGCGGTTGACAAAAATTGATTTTAGATAAATTGATTCTCATTAAACGTGAATGAGTCGAAAATAAAATTATTTATGCATATTCATGAAAAAGTGAATTGAATGATAAATTCTAGGCTTAAAATCAATTCCAGTGGCAAAATCTTAAATTCTAGCTCAAATTAGAAACTTAGAAAGTTATAATCAATTGTGGAGGCAAAATCATTCTTCCTAAGAACAACTAAATTAATATAATTGTATATATCTAAATCAATTTTGACTATTCCTAAAGTGGAACTAAACATACACAAGTGGAACTAAACATACACAAGTAAGTTGAATGCATATTAGTTTGAATGAATAGGTATATTGGTAGTTGAAATTGTGAACATTGGTCAAAATAGTTTTTGTATTTTGCGAGTTTACAAATATATCATGAGATGATGAAATTGTAATCAGTTGGTAAAAAATGAATATGAGGTTGGTGAAATATAATGAATTATTTACCATTCAACCCTCACATAAATAGTCCTAAGATTATATTGGTCATATAGTTTATAACAACTCGTTAACATTATGATAGTGTGTCTCACAAAAAAACTTAAGAGGCATCATTTTGCTATTCTCACAAAAGGAAAGATCCAATCTAGGGTTCGGAGTGTTAAAGAAGTGTCTGACAAAGAGAACATCTCATGTCGCCTTCATCTCTTGGTGTGTGTTCTAGACATGTCTAACAAGTGTCCCATTTAAAAATTATATTTTAAGAGGTGTTCGACATGTGTTCAAGGCGTGTCTCAGTGTTTGAAACGTGTCTGACACCTTGACATGGTACTTTGGAGAGGTGTTTGTGCTTCATAGATCATAATCATTAGTTTGAAATGTGGTGATTCCTCATTATATGTTCTGTACTTGGATCTTTTGTTTTTTCCCTAATGAGCTGATAGACTTTGCTTGATCATGTATATATGCAGGAATTTTTATGGTCCTGGAGGATCGTATGCAATGTTTGCCGGAAAAGAATGTAGCCGAGCCCTCGCTCTCCTGTCTTTTAAACCTGACGATTTCAACGGGAACCTTGAAGGTTTAGACGAGTCAGAACTTGCAATTTTAGAGGATTGGGAATATAAATTCATAGAAAAGTATCCAAAGGTTGGCCAACTTGTTCAAGAACAAAGAACTCAGCAAATTGAGCACAGTCAAGAAGACATATCGAACCCGAATGAACACCAGGAGTAAGCAAAAATGCAAAATAGAAATCTCTAATGTTGTTGTGTGTTGTGTTGTATAATTCTCTCATGTTAAAATTTTCACATGACTTGTGAAAAATTTGTATATATCTCTCTTTCTTCATAAATATTTATAGAACTTTACCTATTTAATAGTTATGAAGAAAGAAATAGATCCATGACATTCTTGTGACAAAGTTGTGTGAAATTTTTGACTTATGAGAAAATATATTATTGTAATCTAGGGACGTACCTTACGAGAAAATAGATTGTGCCACTGTGGTCATTGTTTTAACATAAGCTTCTCAAAATTGATCAAATATATGTAATTGAAGAATGAAATCATTTCCTCTCCGAACTTCTCTATACTATGAGAAAATGAAAAATCATGAGTTAGCTAAAATAATAATTAATAAAAAAAAACACGAAAATTCCTTTGTGAACTGCTATGTTTGGGATTTGAGTTTCCAAAAAATTTGAAAGAAAGTCTTTTTGGAGAATTAAATCTATATTTTGTTATATAATTAAGATTTAAAAAAATTAAAAAATAATATGATGATATAACAAAAAATAACTAATGAAGGTTGGGATAAACAAAATGTTAGACTTTCATAATGTGATAAGTTTGAGTTCAAAGTTTTACTAAGAGAGATATTTATAGACACATTTCGATTATGATGGTGAACAATAAATATATGTCAAATATAAAAAATTATGTGTTAAATTTTGAATTTGAATAAATATAAATATTTTTTTCTTTCAATTTTGCTAGTTACACACCTAAAATATTCACAAACTTAGTTAAAAACATACATAAATACTTACAAAAAAGTTAATTTTTTTGGGTGTAAGAAAATAATAGGGTATAACTAGCTAATTTGTTTTTTAATTGCACTTTGGCCCCTCAATTCCCAAAAATTGTCATGTACGGAACAAAATAAGACAAAGAAGCGGTCACAACATTGCCACGACTCAATTCTGCGCGCCATGAATAACTCCGTCGAGAAAATTCTTCTTTTCCATTTTCACTCACCACTTTCCCGAGAAAATTCACCCGAGAAACTAAAGCAAAAAAATAACCTAAAAACAAATTTCATCCCCTCTCATATCCAATCAAAACAAACACAATATGGATCATTACAAAGTTCTAGGTTTACACAAAACAGCATCAAAGGAAGAAATTAAAGCAGCATTCAAAAAATTAGCTTTTCAATTTCATCCAGATAAGCATTCTCAATCACCGAAATCCGTTAAAGACAGCGCCACACTTCGATTCAAACAGGTTTCTGAAGCATACGAAGTTCTCATGGATGATCGGAAACGCGCCGATTATAATTACCGGTGGCGTTCCGGTCAACAAAGTGGTGGTGGTAATGGAAAGTATTATTCTCAGTATGGTTATGGATACGGTAGAAGTGGGCGTAGCTATGAGTATAAAACTAGGTCGGGGTTCGGTGGTGGTGGTGGGTTTGCGTCAAAGTTTGAACTTGCTTTTCGGATTTTGACGGCGAGATCTTCTCTTCTCAATCTTGGATTTGCAGCGTAATTTACTTTCCTTTTGCTGTTGTGGTTTTTTTTTTTTTGCCAAACCACCATTTTATGAGTCCTTGAAAGTGGAGGACGGTGTTAGTTTGGTCTCTTGATTTATTACGACTTAACCAAAAATTCAAATTAGTTTTTGGATTATGAAAATAGTTTCTGAAAATTATAATTTAGTATCGTAAAAGTTCTTGAAATATACAATTTACTATCTAAATAGTCCTTGATCATTATAAGGTTAGAGATTAAACTGATTAACATTTTGACAAATCGATGACTAATTTGAGTTTTTGCTGAGTCAAAGACCAAAGTGACAATGCCCTGCACTTTCAGGACTAAAATGATGGTTTACATTTTTTTTAAGTAAGCTAAAAAAGAGACAATTGAATTTATAAAGTGCTAATGCAAATATTGAGATACTTCATGCAGAGCACTATGCTCTGTTCAAATAATCAAATTTAAATGAAAACAGGTTTGTAGCATCACTAGGATAATGTTCCATTCAATCACCTTCACAATAACCTGTAATTCATGAAAACTGATAACTAACCAATCATGATATAGAGTCTCATAATAATATTGTTTACTTGGCACTTCAAAACACTTTGCATCAGCATAACATATTTAGTATTTTTGTTGAAGAAAATACAGAAAGTAAAAAGCACATAGAACTCAAGTTCCAATTTATCATACCCACCATTTTTGGCTTTGAAGAATTCCTTAAATTATTGATACTCGATCTCGATCATTGATCTGTATCTACGAATAATTATCAAGTGTTTAGTTGGTGATTTTAAAATTATTTTTCTGATAACCTGATGGAAGATTCTTGTCCAGAGCTATATTAGGTGTGATGATTGTCATTGATACAAGTGGAGAATCCTTATGGAAGATGCAAAATTCTGGGGTAAGCTTTTGATTTTCTCTTTATTTTTGTTGTATTTTTTATCGTTCAAATACCACACCCTAGCTTAATGATTGCCTTTGTTTCATTTTCCTATCCATATCAATTTTGATAGTTGGTATTGTAGCAGAGATGCGAATATGTTGCGTTGAATCTGTGGAAAGACTAGACAAGATAAGATTAGGAATGACTACGTTAGGTGGTTTGGACATGTGGAGAGGAGACCTGTAGATGGTAGTAAGGAGAGTAGACCTAATGGAGGGTCGTCAAATCGTTAGAGGCAGGGGAAGACCTAGAAAAACTATAAGAGAAACTATTAGGAAAAACCTAGAGATTAATGAGCTGGAAATATATATGCTATATGATAGAATGTTATAACGTCGTTTGATCCATGTAGACAACCTTACTTAGTTGGATAAGACTTGTTGTTGTTGGTATTATAGCATGGAAGCAGATGATTCTGCATTTTCCAGTATTGTTTTCAGTTACCTACTGACAGTTTTGCTTTTGTCTATAAAAAAATAAGTGATTACTAATTTATTCTTTGAAATTTGTGTGAAAATATTTTAAGCTTCCCTCATTAACTTTCTGTGAAGCAATACTAACTTGTTCCTTTACACTTTTGTAATTTTATTTTGCACACAGAAATCTTTTGAAGAAGCCATGAATACCATTGAGAAAGCAAAAGCGTATAAAGAAGATAACATGAACGAACGTCCTTGATTCAATTATCTGCTCTCGCTTCACTTGGCACCCGAATGCTTCTTCACGTTTCATAAATTGTGAATGATGGAAGCTTTCAGTTTTGGGGATTGATCGGAAGGATATTGTTCATTTGTGCAGCTGTTCTTCTGTCAGTAGTCTGTACCTTTTGTTTCGCAATGGACTGGAAACTAGATGCTCTGCACAAATGCGATCGCAGATTTAGGCCGACAAATGAAGATTTGATGGCTGACATTATGAGTTGTATATTAAGGCCGTCACGTTGAAGTTGGAATAAGAGCCATTTGAATTTGATCCAACTACTGAGATTCTTTAACCGAATGACTGTGTTCTTTTTTCTGACTGCAGAGAATCTGGATCCAATGCAGAACCTATACTTGTAAATGTTAAAGAAATTGAATGTGTAATTTGATTACAATCCTACTTTTGTATTTCATTGTGAGAATGTTGGGACAACATGTACTTCACAAATTTGAAGACCCACTCCTAGGTTGTATCATGTTATGTGTGCACTAAGGGTAATCTTGACAAAGACAATATTTTGACTTGTCAAGCTTAACAGTAGAACTATACTAATACACATAAGGAAGTCAATTAACTGCAAATTGCTCAATTAGTGATTTATGATTATACCTCTGCCCAACGGGTTTATGTTTTGATGTTTTATTATTAGAGAGCTTTTAACTTGTTTAGTTTCTTTATATTTAAAAAATAAGGAGATACTAAAAATATGGTCTAAAATTAGGTTTAACCATAAATTGATTTTTTTCCACATCTTTCTTACATTCACTGTTTCTTTCTTACTTGAACCCTTTAAAGTATTATGAAATCTGCAAATATGATAAAAAATACATCTATGGAGGCATAATAAAGGGGTAAATCATTCAACCAAAATATGAGAATTAAAATAGATTTCACAAAAATTGGAGATGTTATGCATAATAAAGGAGGGTGTTGTACTGGATAATCAGTCATTCATTCATTTGTGAACCTCATCTCACATGTAAAAATATAAATTAGAGAAAGTACAACCCCATGCATAGCACATAAAACACCACTGTAAACAAAATTTGCAATAAAATTTAGATATAAAATATGAATTTAATTTATAAACACCGTCGAAATAAAGAATTTTACGGTCTTAATTAATGACAATTGTCGTTATAATCATCAACATTCCATTTTTATTATAATTATTTCTAAAGTTACATATTTAATTGAATGTAATGTATCTACAATATAAAATTTTATTATATAATTTTATCAGTAATTGAAACCTAAGACCAAAATTACACAGTGTGTTTTAGTTTTGCATCAACAAAAATTGATTTGTATAATTGATATTAATCAAAAGTGAGTTGTGTTTGCAATGTTAGTGATTAATATTATTAGTATTTTATTGACGGTGACGATCGAACATAATCATTCTTCCACCTTAGCCATTAAAATAATTTTATTTATTAAAATGAACTGGATATAAAGTAATAAACATTTGAATCTATTTTAGCAAAAGTGAGTTAAACAATAAATTTAGTATAAAAATTATATTTATTACGACTCAAAAGTTATAAATTTAAATTTTAAATTTGAATCATTTTTAAAAAGAAATTAAAAGTTATATACAGTCAATGTAAATGTAAACGATTAATTACAAATGGATAGTACAGTAAATTAAAAACTAAAAAAAAAAAATATAATCGATTGTGCCAAGATTTTAATCTCTTGTGAAGATAAAACTAATTGTACTCAATAGTCAAATACCGTTTAAAGATATCAAAATGAATATACAAAATTGAACCAAACATGTGAGAAGGGCGAAAATAAGCCAAAATTTGGTTTGAACACAAGAAGGCAGAATTCCTCGTGTACTCATTCTTGTGAGTCGATCGATCTTCAATCCAATTCTTGTCTCTCTACTTTAAACAAAGCTACTCCCTTCTTCTTCTTCTTCTTGACAATAAAACAAACACCTTCGCTGCGTCTCGCTCACACCCTTTCTAACACTTTCATCCCAATCGATTCACATGAACACGTAACTCTTCCTACCGTCTTTCGTTCCATCATCAAACACATGATGGTATTACTCATCTTCCTCCTCTTCGCTTCTTCCCCGTGTCTCGATATGCACACAAAAATTGACCCTTTTCTGTTTTTGTTTTTTTTTTTTCAGGATAAAACCAGGGGCAGGGACAAGGCAATGACTGATAAGTACAACGTTGAATCCGCTGAATTGTTGGCAAATGAGGCTCAGGTTTTTTTTTACCCAATTAACAAGTTTTCATTTGCAATTCTTTTACCCTTTTGTTGTTTAGCTTTTGTCTATTGCTGAGGTCACACTTACACATCCCAGTGTTGTCAAATAGTGGCGCTGTAGGCTATAGCACTATAGTGTATTGGAATTTAACAAACCTTTATTGTTTCGTGATATACAATTTAATACAAAGTGTTGTCAAATAGCAACATTATAGGCTATAGCACTAGAGTGCAGTGGAATTTAACAACCGTTGTTTTGTGATACATAATTTAGTACAAAGTGTTGTTAAATAGCGGCTATAGCAGCACTATAACAATGTAGCATAGTAGAATTTGAAATTTGAAAAACCGCTATTTTTTGTGATCTGCTATTTGCTATTGACAATACAGATATATCCTAGTCGCTTATGTTTTTGTTTGTTTCCATCCTTTTGCAATTCTTTGAACCTTTTGTTCATATTGCTCATTGATGTTGTTTTTATGTTGTTTAATATTTGAGTATCTCAAACCCCACAACCCTTATATATGAGCAACTTCTGTTTTTGTTTGTTTCCATCTTTTTTCAGTTCTTTGACCCTTTTGTTTTTATTGCTAATTGATGTTGTTTCTCTGTTGTTTCACATTTGTCTATTGAAGAGGCCACAAACATATATACTTGCAGCTTCTGTTTTTGTTTCTAACTTGTAATTCTTTGACCTTTTGTTCATATTGCTCATTGATGATGTTGTTTCTCTGTTGTTGTTTAGGTTTTGCCTATTGCGGAGGCCACACCTATATACGAGCAGCTTCTGCATTTATTTCCAACAGCTGTGAGTATTCTTGTTGAGTTCTTTGGTTGTGTGGAAATGAGATATGTGGTTATGAGTGTATTTTATAGGGAACTACTTCTGTGAGTGATTTTGGAAGGTTCTACAATTATGGGATTGGTTTTTGATGATGCTTATTTGGATTTGTGTCCAGGCCAAGTTTTGGAAGCAGTATGTGGAGGCACACATGACTGTAAATAATGATGATGCCGTCAAACAGATTTTTAGTCGATGTTTGTTGAATTGTCTTCAGGTTCCTCTCTGGTATGTTGTTTGCTTAATCTTATTATGGCAATGGGTGGTGTATTAGTTTCTTTTACTCCCTTTTTGGACATGTTTGAAATGTTTTGGTTGTATAAATGAAAACCTATTCAAGCAAAATGAGTAAACATATTTTCAGTTTGGTATATTAGAGTTTAGTTGGTACTTGGTAAGCTTACTTTAGTGGGCTGCTCCAAATGTTATCTGTAGCAGTGTTGTCAAATATCGGCGCTATAGAGTAGCTGAATTTAAACAACTGTAATACGCTATTTAGTACACAATGTTGTTTAGTGGTGCTATAGCACTATAGCGTAGCAGAACTCAAACAAACTGCTATTTTTTGCGATTGACAACACTGATCTATAGGCATCCTTGCAAGGGTAACTTTAAAAGGTTTAGACTATTTACTGATTGTGACACCCTTAGTTAAATCGTAGAAGATCTTGTAAGATCTGTCTTGTACATACATGCAAATAATATTTTTATTTTAATCTTTCACTTTTGTTTCTTATTCTTGATTATAGGCGGTCTTACATTCGTTTCATTAGAAAGGTTAATGACAAAAAGGGGACAGAAGGTCAAGAAGAGACAAGAAAAGCTTTTGATTTTATGCTCAACTATGTTGGTAAGTTGTTTCCCATTAGTTTTGTATTTCAGTTTTCTTTGGATGATTGTAGCACCTATATTTAGTAGATGATGATGGATACTCACCTTAGGTGGTTTGGTCACGTGACGTGAATTCTAGTAGGGGCCTCATTGGGAAAAGTGGATAAAAACATAGGTCAGTTTCAAGCTTCAAGCTTAAGAGGCTCTTATTTGAGAAGGAGTATTAGATATGAAACCATTAATGTGCCTATATATGTATATATAATAATGTATATTGATCCATCTTTCCGATGATGTGCTAACAGGAGCAGACATAGCATCTGGCCCTGTGTGGATGGAGTACATAGCCTTTCTAAAATCATTGCCGGTTAGTTAATAGTCTGTGTTTTCTGCAATTCTTGGTGCATCATTTGGGATCACTTTTCAATTCTTTTGGGTCAAATTCAATTGCAGACTGTACACGCACAAGAAGAATCACATCGGATGACTGTTGTGAGGAAAGTCTATCAGAGGGCTATTATTACTCCTACCCATCATATTGAACAACTTTGGAAAGACTATGAAAATTTCGAAAATTCTGTTAGTCGTCAATTGGTAATATATTGGTCTTGCTTTCATACTTGATCTGATAATACTTATTTGTGAGTTTGTTGTTGTTTTTTCTGTGGCGTTGCTGTGTTAGATAAGAATATTCTAATTCAAAAGAATTACATTTTGATGATAAGGTGTTTTGCAGGCTAAAGGACTGATATCCGAATATCAACCAAAATACAATAGTGCGAGGGCAGTTTACAGGGAGCGGAAGAAGTATTTTGATGAAATTGATTGGAATATGCTTGCTGTACCACCAACTGGGTCCTACAAGGCAAATTTCTGTTCCTTTGCAAATATTGTTTATCAATTGCTAGCAATTTCTGTATAGTGAAAGTATGCCATTGAGGCTCTTTAAAAAAAGATGTAATTGCGGCAGTAAAGTATTGGAAAGAGGGCTCTACTAGTTAAAAATGCTGATGAAATTGCAACTTGATGTTCTTTTATTTTGTGTTGCTGATATTGATTTGAGGGTCTTTGTTTGTAGTAGTTAGCTATTTATGAAAGTAAAGCATGAAGTAAACTTTGATATTTAGTTGGATTGTCATTTAGTTTTTAAAAGTTACTGATTAGGTTGATTAAACTAGGGTTTCAATGGGATGGGGAGTACAATTTTGCTTCCCATCCCCGTCTCCGTCCTCATTCCCCATCTCAGGGAGTTGTTCTCCCCATTCATCTCCGCGGATCCCCATGGATACTTGCGGGACTCCATAGTTCATAAACTAAAATTCAACAAATTTGGAATAAAATTATATATATATATATATATATATATATATATATATATAGGAGACAGAAACCTCGCGGGGTGGGGTGTGTGATCCTCATCCCCGTCACAGCGGGGAAAAAGTCCTCGCTTGCTGGGCCTCAAATGGGTTAATTCCTTTGGGGATCCCACATATGGGTTGAAATTGACACAAAGAGCACCTTTATCCTTTTCAACATCTGTCAAGAAGACAACACAATGTTGTTAATCACTGAAAATAGCAGTTTGTTCAAATTCCACTACGCAACAATGCTATAGCGCCACTATAGCCGCTTATTTGACAACATTTTGTACAAAATAGCGCATCGCGGAACAATAGTGTTTTGTTCAAATTCCACTACACTACAGCGTTATAGTGCCGCTATAGAAGTTATTCAACAACTCTGAGACATCAACACATTTATATGGGCTATGGAGCTTTATGCTTTAGTCACTAGTTACTTATTGTGTCATCAAGAAATTACATTTCTGTAAATAAATTGTTTTGGAATGGTAATAATTTTCCTCCAAAATCTCTCTAAAGAAGCTGCTAAAAAAGGGTTTTTGGCTCCAATATAAGCAAATTCAAACATGGACCAACTATAAAAAAACTTGAGCTGTTAGTAAATGGATGATTTTATACTTTTATATATCTAACAACATAGTCTCTCACATAAGAGTCCATTGGATTCGAAGAAATCGATTACGCTGAAATTCAATTTTCATTAGAAGAATGGCTAGTGTTGAGTGTCAAACTCTAGACCACCTAGTCATAGAGGCTCCAATATCGTATTAAAGCCAACTATTCTAAAAGATTAAGATATTAGATGAAGTAAAATGAACAAATTAATAGTTTTTATATCTCTCATTACATCATAATAAGTGTTATGTGTTTGTTACTTCTGACAGGAAGAAATGCAGTGGATGGCATGGAAGAGACTTCTATCTTTTGAAAAGTAAGAATGATGCATCCTTTTTTTATTTCTTTCTCTTAAATTTAACTTTTTTAAGTTTAACTGTTGAAACACGCAAATCTACTTTATCCGTGCTTATATTTATTACGAATGGGGAGACAAAGAATGAGTTGAAACACTTAAAAACTGATATTAGTTTGAATTTGTACAATTCCATTACATACAGAATTGAGAATCCCTAAAACCTATAGTTTGAAAATAATAATAACAGATACTGTTTCTGTTATATCTATGGAAGCTATGAAAACAGATCCAAGAAAACAGAGAAAGAATGAATAAATATAAATATCAATTACAATCAACAGGTTGCAGTCTTGACTCTTGACCATTCTTGAGTCGAGACTCTATCTAACAACTTAAGCTTTCGGGAGAGTTGATCTTTGACCAAACTGATCGTTTTGAAATGATTGCTAGATGAACCTAGTGCCTTCCTCTCATTGATTTATCCGACTTCTTAATTTCAGAGGAAATCCACAGAGAATAGACACTGCTTCCTCCAACAAACGAGTTATATTTACTTATGAGCAGGTACTAGGAAATATAGTTTTCTTTCTTTTTATCCCTTAAATAGTATCACTTTTTTCAATAATATGAAGAAAAATCATGTTCATGTAAAATACTTCTTTGTTTCATATTAATTGTCATTTAAGGTTATGTACACTTTAAAAAAAATCAATGAGTGTACTAGTTTCTATGATAAAATAAGCTTCATTGACTAAAATACCCTTATTAATGAAGTAGTAAGCGGAGTAGTTAGGTAGATTGAGGAACAATAATTGAGGGTATTAGTGGAAAAAGGTAATTAAAGAGCCTGCAAATTTATTTTTCTTTGTTGTACATATCTATTTTTAGCAGTCATTTCTAAACATTCATTATCATCTTAATTTAATTAGTTGTGATGAGTGGATGTTGGCAAATAAATCTTCAGTGCTAATTTCGCTTCGTTGTTCATTTTCGGAGTTATTGGATTGTTTATGCATTATTGGAGTTTTTTTAACATATATTTGTACAGTTATATGATTTGCCACTCTTCCGTATTGACTTGTGATTGATATATTCATCATCTCTCTATGCTGTGAATCTGTGATGGTCTTTGGGATTTGTTTTTCCTGATAAAAATACTTGTGAAAGAAGTGGGAATAGGAACACCATCATCCATGTGCTTTACTTTGTTGATATTTATTTATTATTATTTATGGAATTTCTTACTGTGTTTCACTGGTATTCAGTGTCTGATGTATATGTACCATTATCCTGATATATGGTATGACTATGCTACATGGCATGCTAAAGGTGGTTCGATAGATGCTGCAATCAAAGTATTTCAAAGGTCTCTGAAGGCTCTTCCTGGTTTGTGGCACTTTTTCTATTGTTAATTCTGCTTAATTTCCAGATATCATTTTTTTCACAACATTTTCTTGAGTCTCTATGTGATTACTCCATCGAAGCTCTGTTTCTGATAGATATTTCCTTTGATTGTGAAAACCTTTAATCTTTGGTAAATACTTAATATCAGTTAAGGCTCTATTGTTATCCTTTTGTTGAGTGTGGTGTTCTTAATTTTACGTTAATGTGTCTTACTTGACCTTACATTTTTTAACTTTCATTTCCTTGCTCTGTCATTTCATTTGTGGACAGATTCGGAAATGCTACGGTATGCTTATGCAGAGCTAGAGGAATCCCGTGGAGCAATCCAGGTATTACTGATTGGATATATGTGATGGAAATGATAGTAATTAATTTTTTTGGGAGTTATTGGTTTTTCATTGTATTATTGAAAAATTTAGAGTCATTAGAAATTGTTTAATTTTTACTATTGTTCTTGTAAATGTAAAATTTATTCATTTATTTATTCTATTTTATATACTCTCTCCGTCGCAAAACATCAGTAAAAATTGGATTTTGGACTAAATACATCAACTTTTTTTTACTCATTTTTGCTTATATTTGGGATGAAGGGAGTATAATTGATGCTGAGTACTCCACTCAAGTAATTCACAGCTCTCTTAAATCTTTTCTAGTCTCTTCTCAATTTGGTATTAGAGTAATATAGTAGGAGTAATAAAGTGATGATAAAATAACATCATATATATCTCATAAATAATATATGTTTTTACAAAAAATAATAGAGAAAATCAATTAATAATCAAATAAAAAATAACATACATGCTTCAACTCAAGTATATTCACTTTCTCAATTTAGAGAAACTTTTCCTTAATCTTTTCTGGCCGCTTATGAAGTTTTATGCTTCAACTTTCTTGTCTTTATTGGTTATTTTTAATCTTTAAGGATTTCTGTTTCTGTGTTTTATTTCAGGCTGCAAAGAAAATATATGAAAACCTTTTGGGAGATGGTGATAATGCAACTGCACTTGCACATATTCAAGTATGTGAAATTGTTTGTTTAATATGCTCAATAGTAGTGGTGGATACTTTGAAAATCAGTAAATACTCCCTCCAGAGTGAACTATAAGAAAAAATGGTATTTGAAAAGTGTATGATATAAAATTTAAACCAGATACATCAAATTTTCAAATATCCTTTTTGCTTATATTTAATTCCAAAGGAGTAAGTCTTAAGGTACTGCTGCATGGCATGATCAGTTTTTTTAAATGTTTAAAAATCAGTAAATTGTCTGAAAAATTATTGTTGTCCATATGTTTTATCTATTGGGCGATTCCACACACATGCCTTCTATCCTCATTAAAGTTGATTAATGGAAGTTGAATGTGCGTAAAAACACATTTTTTCCTCTGCTATAACTTTTCTACATTGAGAATGTTAAGTAATTGATGTAGTTTATTGTGATAGTTGTTGATAGATTTCCATGCAAAAGATATGACGTATGTTTCATGCTACAGTTCATTCGTTTTCTAAGAAGAACTGAAGGTGTTGAAGCTGCTAGGAAGTACTTTCTGGATGCTCGCAAATCCCCAACTTGTACATATCAAGTTTATGTGGCTTACGCTACGATGGCCTTCTGTCTCGACAAGGATCCTAAGGTCTTACTATTTCCTTTGTTTATGCATGTTTATGTGTGTATTTGCATTTATGTCTCAGAATAAATTAAAATAAGGAAACATTGCCAACAATTCTATTTCTTGCCTGTTCTATCCTTCATGGAATTTAACAAAATAGTTTTAACTTCTAGAAAATAATCGGATTATCCATGCAGATGGCTCATAATGTTTTTGAAGCAGGATTAAAACTCTTTATGCATGAGCCTGTTTATATTCTTGAGTGAGTTCTACTTTCTCTCAACTCTAATTAATCTTGTTCTGCAGTGCTTTCTTGAATGTATTATGCCAATATTGGAGTATTGTTTTCTGCAACTGCAATCCCTAAAATGTACTTTTGTCTAAATCTTTGATCTTGAAGTGATATGATATGTCACTGAAGATTTTGGATATCTGCTGGACATTGTTTGTGATGACAACATTATCTACCACTTTTTAAAACCAAAATTGGTATGCCGAAGCATCACTATGATAACTGACGTCCCAAGCTCCACCTATGCTGGCACCTCAGCTACCGCCATCATTTGCTGCAAGCCACTAAATTTATTAATAACCAGAAAAATAATACATGGCAAGGAGCAAGGGGGGACATAAACTGAAACCCAAGAAAAAAACATTATTTGAACCTATAATTAGGTAAACTTGACAATATTATCTACTTAAACCACTTGATAGGCTAACAGTGACGAACATGTTCAAGTGATTAGTCTCACATTTTCACGCCAAACTGTTCACAACAAAAATTTGTTACTCACCATGTTGAGATCAACATAATTGACAACTTGACATACTAAACCTACTTTTGTAATTTTCTTTTTGATGTCTGCACTATATTGTAACAGATCTTGTTGACATACATCCACTAATATCAGTTACTTTTTCTACTAAAATTTTATACTTCAGATCCTTCTGCTTGTTGTTTTTAACTTTATGTTTTGGAGGATAGATTATCCTCTCACTAGTTGCACTTTTTTCGTTTTTC
Source organism: Cicer chorassanicum (assembly GCA_037974735.1). Classification (NCBI taxonomy): domain Eukaryota; kingdom Viridiplantae; phylum Streptophyta; class Magnoliopsida; order Fabales; family Fabaceae; genus Cicer; species Cicer chorassanicum. The sequence goes on along the minus strand of JBBPBP010009778.1, from coordinate 5,114,950 downwards.
TTAACAATAATTATTTTCCTACTGAAAAATAGTGATTGAATACTAAGAGTATTTTCACGATGTTTCAGATATGCTGATTTCTTGACACGTTTGAATGATGACCAAAATATACGTGCTTTATTCGAGAGGGCGTTGAGTTCACTTCCTCCAGAGGAATCGGTTGAGGTTGGCCTTGACTCTTATTTCCTTGTTCCTTTAAAAGAAATTCCTGGTCCCTTAGTGTTGTAACTAATCTCACTTATAGGTCTGGAAAAGGTTCACTCAATTTGAGCAAACTTATGGAGATCTTGCTAGCATGTTGAAGGTAGTACCATCATATTTATTTCAATACAACATTTACCTTGCTATATCAAGTTCTTTCTTTTTTTACTTTTTCGTAATTGCGGAACATTTGAAAGAAAATCCTTGAACGAAAAAAATTAGGATATCTAAGATCCTAAGTTATTCTAGGGTACAATTATGATATTAGTACATGGCAGTAACCTGTTTTGATAATTTATCCTTGTATCATATGTAGGTTGAGCAACGAAGGAAAGAAGCGCTTTCTGGAACTGGTGAAGATGCAACTGCAGCATTAGAGAGTTCTCTGCAAGATGTTGTATCACGTTATAGTTTCATGGATCTATGGCCGTGCTCCTCTAACGATCTTGATCATTTATCCCGGCAAGAGGTACCAGTCATTAGTTTATTGAAAAACTAGACGCAACAACTATTTAAACTATTCAATGTTTATATTTGTGTTATATAGTAATTCATTTTCATTTCTACCTCTTTAGTGGCTTGCCAAAAATATCAATAAGAAAGTGGAGAAGTCTCTTGTGCTTAATGGAACAACTTTTATAGGTATTGTATTCATTCTTGCACTTGGTTTCTCAATATTTCTTATTCTGTGGTTAATGATACACAATAAGTGCAGATAAGGGATCTATTGCAAGCATTTCAACTATGTCATCTAAGGTTGTTTATCCTGATACTTCAAAGATGGTGGTATATGATCCAAAGCATAATCCTGGTATGTAACACATCCTATTTGAAATTTGAATATTTTTTGGTGATTAGTTCTTTTTTCTTGTGTTGCTACTCATGATTATTCAGTCTTCGAATACAAGTGATTGAGCTCTAGTTAAGAATGAATCGTTCAGGGGAACTCGAATTTGAATCTTGGCTGAAACAATTAATGATCAGATTTTACTTACCACCCGACTGAACTCGGGATTATTAGGGCCCCATTCCCCTGGAAAACGGATGGTTACGACGAAAAAGAATATCGTAGTTTATCATGTAAGACTTAGTTTCTAATATTAGAGTGTCTTATTTTATTATATCCTAAGATACTCTAATATTAGAAACTAGTCTTATGAAATAAACTACCATACTCTAACATAATATTAAGATATTTTGAAATACTTTCTTATATTCTGACACTATGGTTTGAACTTTAAACTTTTATGTTTGGACTAAATTCAATTTAACGGCAATGTATGGCATGTAGCACTAGCTTGATTTCATTTTCATGTATCAATACTGTTGTGAACTCAAAAATCCTTCGGAATGAAAATCAAATCTGAAATTCTCAATTCCTCTTTTAATTTCTCTCACACCTTCATGGTTTTGTTTTTTGAATAGGAAGGTTTAGGGTTGGAGTTATTATTGTTTTGTTTAATGTGAGTTATGATTTCATTTTTCTAACCGAACAATGTAAAAACGATAGCTTGTTAACTTTCTTCCGTGCAACTGTCTGATTGAATTGCCAGGAACAGGTGCTGGAACAAATGCATTTGATGAAATTCTTAAAGCTACCCCACCTGCTTTGGTAGCATTTTTAGCAAACCTACCTGCAGTTGAGGGTAATTTTCAATATTTCTGTTAAATATGATCCCATGTCAATCATCCAGTGTTTTTTCCCGCTATTTTATATGCAATTTAGAAACATGCATTTCAATGAGGTGCTTAGATTTATTTTCCTTTTTCTTTTTTGTTCCTTTTTCAATTCTGATGTTGCTGTCTAATTAATGCCCTCTTCTGTAAGATTGTTATTGCCAATTTTAAACAGTGCACAATATTTCTGGAATTTCTGCGACTGCGAGGCTTTTGCTTGTCTATCTTAATTTATTAATCCATGCTTATTGCTATCTACTGCAAGTCACTCCGGAAATTTTCAGATTTGGATTGAGTGTAGTTTGACTGCAGCAATCACACAATTTCGGACAACTCATATTTAAAGATAGATTTTGTTTTGTTTAAAACAAAAATTCTAACTTTGAAATCTGAGCCGTCCAATCTTGATCGGACGACTGAGATCATGTGATTGCGTGCAAGCCACAAGGACTCACAAAACCCGAGTCCGAAATTTTCTTGCTCTAAGTATCAATTTACATGTAGAATTGTGATGCATGAGTAAGTTTGGATGAGTCTTGTTTACATTTTTTGGGTTTAGAAGACATGTGGATCTTCAAGAAAGTGTTATAATCTATAACAATATATCAAAGCAATATCCTTTTTTTGGTATTAAACTATTTTATTCTGCAAAGGAGTGTATTACAATCCCACAAAATAAAAACCAAAATTATACAAAGAAATACAAAAATAATACGTACACACTTTAGCACAATAAAAAGGGAAAGACAGGCAGGTTAGTGCCTGTTTTGCACGCTAGTAGAAAGAATGTTGAAAGCAAAGTGCGCGGTTATTTAAAATAGTTATGTTAGACTTATCATGTTTTCCTGAGTTACCAGGAGTTATATTGTTCCTTGCTGATTATTTGTATCTAAATGCCGTCGACAAACTGTGTTTTGAAATTTGCAGGACCAACACCAAATGTGGATATTGTGCTTTCGATTTGTTTGCAGAGCGACCTTCCAATAGGTGGGAAGACTGGGATTCCATCACAATTGCCAGTAGGTGCTGCTGCTCCTGCTCCTGCTACAAGTGAACTTTCTGGTTCAAGCAAGTCTCACTCTCACCCTGTTCAAACCGGCTTATCTCATAAACCAACCAATAGAAAGCAATATGGAAAAAGGAAAGAATTAGACAGTAAGTGCATAATCCATTTTGATTAAACTTTGCCTATGAGCATGCACACCAGACACAACACTAACAATGACATGTAGACATTGTAATAGTTTAAGAAAATTGAAGTGATTGAATGTAATCACATTGTCAGTATTAGACATTGAACACGCTTTTAATCCAAAGTGCCAGCAAAATACCAATATTTTAGCTTTCTTCTGTGTTTTGACATCAAAAGTCCATTTTACTCTGATTGATATTTGTTATTATAATATTTAGGGCAAGAGGATGATGATACTACAACTGTCCAAAGCCAACCACTTCCTCGAGACGCTTTCCGGATACGACAGTATCAGAAAGCTCGAGCCGGCAGCACTTCACAAACCGGATCAGTTTCATATGGAAGTGCACTTTCCGGCGACTTATCTGGCAGTACTGGTTGATACAACACTTTTAATCACTCCCCTCTTCCATGTATGTAAATAAAAAACCTTTTTGGTAGAAAGTTGTCTGAGCTTTTAACAGCTAATGAATGAAAATCATATTTAATGATATTGAGTTTTTTTTTATTTTTAAGATATTTAATTATTTGTCAAAATGCTTGCACAACTTATAGAATAGAATAATATCACATATCTCTGTTATTATTGTATTTTCTAAGAGATATTTTTTCAAATTGATGTTAAAAATCTTATTTGTAAAATATTATGCTACAAGAAAGATTAAAAATCTTATTAATGATATTGTAAAAAAAAATACCAAAAGATCAAAACTTATATATATATAGGGCACTCAAAATTTCAGGTCCATAGGAGACAATATATATATAGTTTCAGAAAAAGATATAATTCATTGAATATAGATTACAAGTGTAAGATGTAAATGCTAGAAAATCAAAAACATAATTAATCATTTACTACATGATGGTGCAAGGTGCATGAACATTGTCATCACTAAACAGAAAGACTGTTTCATCAGGGACAGTTGAATATGCTTGATCAGGAAAATAGCCATGAACATTCTCATTAAAACCATGTCTATAGTAATTATATGAAGATTTAAAAGTAGATTCATCCAAATATTGGGAAGCATATGGATAATATTCACTATCATAAGGATATGGCCAATACTCAGCTTTTCTTCCTGTTCTTCTCACAATCCTCAATACCTTGCTTTTCTCTACATACCCTATAACTGTTACCTTTTGATTTTCCATGTCTATCTCCAAGCTATCAACACCTGCATTAATTCAACCTATCAATATTTTCCTGCCACAAAATTTGATTATATATATATAATCAAAATCTAGTGTATCTCAAAGCTTTCAGCCAAAGACTAATCATTGTTGTGGTACGTGGTTACTACTGGCCAAATATTTTTTGACATAGTCAGAAGTTGAACTTCAAAGCCCTAGGTCAACTCTACAGTGACCAATACAAAAATAAAAATAAGGTGAGAGGTTTTTCTCCCTTTTTATCTCCTAAGACCTAATTCTCTTTCCCTCTTGGAAAAGCTCTCAATCTCTCTTCCTTCTTCTAACTTTGGAACAAAGCCTAAAAAAAATAAAGATTTGCAAAAATCAATTGTTTAAGAATTAATACATTTTGGTTCCAATTAAATGATGATAACTTGTGTTAATTTGATTACATAAAGTGTAAGGTATATAAATTAGTCTTCAAATGTGCTAATTTATTTATACACAATTTTTTTTGGACAGAATATACAATTTTTTTAATATAGATTAGGCGTTCCGTGGATGCATATTAATCCATTACTTCAAGTTGAATAATATAAACGACAAAACTCTTTTCCAAGAGGTTTTTTTTCTTACATTTTTTACACTCAAGGTTTTTTTTTCCCTTCATATTCACAACTTAATTATTCATTTGCATAAAAAACAATTAATTAGTCGTTTAGTTAAATATTGTTGCTGATAATTTGTAATAAAGTAGCTGACAAACTATATACTATATGTCTTAACATTCATTGGTGTCTTTAGATTTCCTACATGGATGGATACCTAAACAAGTGTCACATGTTGTCTACTTGGTGTGGAAAGATGAATCTTTTGTTGGCAATGTTAGAATTATTATTCTTTAAAAAGTTGAAACATTAATTTGGGACCAATTTGAATACATGGACACTTCCACAAAACAAGCACTAAAAGTTGTCACTTTTAACAACTAAATTATATATTAATTAATTGTTCTACTAATCCAATAAATTTAGAGTCCAAAATAAAGTTTAAAATAAAGCTCTTTAAAAATACAATAATAAAATTAGATATTTTTTAAGCCTTTTATACAATATTAAACAATTTTTTTACTGATACACGATATTAAACAATTTATAAATAATATTAAATACATCATATGATGAGTAATTTTTTTATTGAATTAATTAGTAACAAAAGAATTCCATAAAAAAAAAAACTAATATCAAAATTAGAGAGCGAAATTTATACCATAAAAACTAAAGAATTTAATATTAAAAAATTAATAATATTAATTAAATCAAAAGTATAAATTTGAGGTCTAAAAATATTTGAGACTCAAGGCATCGGCCACACTTGCCTCCCTCTTAGACCGGCTATGTCTACTAATCATCTTTACGGTAGACAAAATTATATAAAATAAAGGCTTAAATATATGTTTAGTCCCTATCAATTAACATTATTTTGATATTCGTTCTTGTAATTTTTTTCCTTTTAAATTTAACCATGTAAGTTCTTTTTTTTTTTTTTTTAAATCGTCCATATTGTTAGTGATTGTTATAAGAAATTGAGATGGCAAACAGAAAAGAGGTGGAAAAAAAATAGCGATTTTGGAGAGATAAAAATAAAAAATAAAAACGCAAACTTACATGGATCAATCATATATACTTTCATTTGATTTTCGTCCATGTAAGTTTGTGTTTTTTTTATATTAGTCCATTTTCAATTTATCGTCTCAATTTTTTTAATAGTCACTAATAACATAGAAACGATTTTAAAATAAAAATGAACTTACATAGTTATATTTAAAAGAAAAAAATTACAGAAACCAAATTAATGCGTTCACTTTAAAAAAAAAAGATAAATAAATAAATAAGAAAAATAATAAGAGGTCAATGTGGACGGTTCTTGCCATTTAATTTGGAGATCACCCTTCTTATTCTTTCTTCACACCCTTGGCAATCCATATGCACCTTAAGTTCCACAATCTACAGCCATATACAAAATAAAAATTGAAGGAGAATACAAAGTTAAATTATAAGGACAAAAATTAGAGACAAAAAAGTAAAATTTATTTTTAACTCATTTGCTACAAAGTTTAAGCTACATAGTTAGTTAATGTGATTACAGACTAATAAATTTCATATTATTTTATCTTTAACTTTTCTGTCAATAGTTCAGTTTTTGCCAGTATATTTTTACATGTATAAAAAAGAGATATAAGATTTTAGCATTGTTATTTTTTTTCTTTAATTTCATCTTTATCCGTTATTATCTCTTAATTTAAATCAATTAAGCTATTCAACCTCCATAAATAAATAATTTTTATTTTCATTTGATATTTTGAATTGAAACAAATATTATACAATATATTCCACATAATATACACATTAAGTACAATAGTAATGCATACAAATTTTTATTTAAAAAAAGAAGAAGAAATGTAGACAAATGAATAGTATATATATTGAGACATGAAGTTGGAACTTACAGACAAAGCATTAGGAAATGTTGTTTTCCAAGGTCGCCACCCTAACATGTTATACATTTGATTTGATATTGTTAACTTGTTTTTGTTGGTAACACTAAGAATGCTTTTATAATATCTGAAGGAACATTGTACTTCCAAGCCTTTCGTCTAAAAGTTAAATTAAATTTTTTTTTTTTTTTAATCTCCAAGCAGATGCTGCACTATTGTAATAGATAGCCACAACTATGTGTTATTTCATCATATATGCATGAGTGTATCATTAATTAATCAAAAAAGCACATAGGAATATTTTGAAACGTACGGTAACATGAAAATTTTGGAATCATGGAATATATTGGTTAAAATAGACCAAGATTGTGTTGGTCGGATTGAAATAAAATTTAAATTTTTAGTAAATTTTGTGAATGAAAAAAATGCGATTAGAAGACTCTTGGTTGTAGAATCAAGATATTAGTGGAATCTATTTGGTTAAAGCAGTTTATATAATCGGATTCAACAAGATAGAGAAATTTATGTTTAGGTTTGGAATAATTTGATATATATTTTTGTTTGTGGGGAGACTCTTAAATAATATATTCTACTAAAGATAAATTGATTCGTTGTAGTGTCATTTAATTGAATACTTATATACGTGTTGTTGATGATAAAGTTGAATAAATCTTACATTGTTGATATAAATTTTGATGCAT
>JBBPBP010009778.1:5058086-5072528 GCA_037974735.1 Cicer chorassanicum | reverse complement strand
AAGACTAAATTATTCTTTCATAAATTTAAAAAACTAAATTAACTTTCAGTACATATCATATAACAAAGATCGCATAAACATTTAATAAGTTAGAATATAAATTCAAACCTATACTCTACTACTTCTTTATATTTAACGTGTGAGTTTCAATACCATCTTAAGAAACATTTACTCCTCTGAAAGAAAAACATTTACTAAGAAAAAATATAATTAGGCATCCATATTAGGTTAGTGGTGTAAGGAATGTTCTCTTCAAAGGAATGTTCCATAAGTAGTTTTATATGTGCTAAGGTGTTTGCATCATTCATATTTGAATTTTTTTTTTGTTGTGGGTGAAATGATAAAAATATTATGATCCAAAATCTAGGTATTATGTCACGATATTATCTCAATTTAATAATATTGATATTTGACAATTAAATATTTAATAATAATATTAAGAATTATAAATCACGTGCATAATTAGTTTATGATTTTTTACTGTCTTTCTATCTCTAAAAAACTATCATCCTGTGTTTGTGGAGCATCTGTCCTATAGCATTGATTCCCTTTTAAACACCTGATCTTGCTCTTTTTCTTTCTTACTTTTGGAACCAATTTTCAACCGTCCTTTAAAATTGCATGCTATATGTTTGTGAGATTGTCTCTGTTAATAAACTTTCAAAGGAACTGTTTGTGTTTGTGATTGATTTCATTTTCCAGGTATGTTCTGTTCCAACCCTTTTTCTTTTTGTTTCAATTTGTCTTTGGATACATAAATTGCTTCTTAAACACTTTATTTTTGGTTTTTCAGTTCACTTTTTTGCTAACTACCAAATAGTGATTGAAGTAGATTTTGGGGTAAGAAGATTGATTAGGTTTGGAAATGGAAGATATAGAGTTGTAGGTTTGTGGTGAAGCTTAGAGAAAAAAAATGGGGTCTCAAAATGGGGTAGTTCAGGAGTCAAAGACTTCACCTTTATCTAGGTCAGGATCTTTGTATAATCTAACCCTTGATGAAGTACAAAACCAGCTTGGAAATTTAGGGAAACCACTTGGAAGTATGAATCTTGATGAGCTTCTGAAGAGTGTTTGGAGTGTTGAAGCTGGTGAAGCTTCTGATTTTGATGCTAATAACATGCAACATAATCAACTTGGTTCTTTGAATTCACAAGGGAGTTTAACTTTATCTGGTGATCTTAGCAAGAAAACTGTTGATGAGGTGTGGAAAGATATGCAAGTAAAGAAGAGGAGTGTTAATAGGGATAGGAAAGTGCAGGAAAGAGTACCAACACTCGGCGAGATGACTTTGGAGGATTTCTTGGTGAAAGCTGGAGTTGTTGGTGAATCGTTTCATAATAACAAAGAAGGTGTTGATAATTCAAATGGTGATTCTCATTCTCAGCAAAATGTTTCACAACATGGTCATTGGATGCAATATCACCAGCTTGCTTCGGTGCAGCAACATGAAAATCATCAGAACAATATGATGGGGGGTTTTGTGACATTTCAGGTTGCAGGGAATCAAGTTTTGGATGCAGCGTTGTCACCGTCTTCTTTAATTGGTAATGTTAGAAGATAAAATAATATCTGTTGATATTCTTGATATTATGCTAGAATATCTTGGTTTATCTCCTAGGATAAGTTTTTCGATAATAACGAATCTTCGATTATCTCCTAAGATTAATTTCAATATTCTTATCTCCTATTATTATTCGTTTCATGATTTCTCTATTTATTTTGGTTTGAGTACTTATCCCTATAATTAGGGATTAGCATTTAGTCTTGTATCAAGCTACTATGAAGTTAGTATCTGGTTATTATCAATAATATCTGAAGTGCTTAGTATTTCTCTCCTCCTTTATCTAAAATTCAACAGGTACATTATCAGATACACAAACGCTAGGTCGAAAGAGGGTTGCTTCCGGTATAGTGGTAGAGAAAACTGTGGAGAGGAGACAAAAGAGGATGATTAAAAATAGGGAATCTGCTGCTCGGTCACGGGCGAGAAGACAGGTTATACTATTTTCTATGTGTGTGGTTTTGAAGTTCTCTCTATTTTTTTTTTTTGACACAAGGTAATATCTATGTCGATGGAATGGACAGGCTTACACACAAGAACTGGAACTTAAAGTTTCGCGTTTAGAAGAGGAAAATGAAAGGCTTAGAAGACAGAATGTATGTTTCAATGCCTTCAATGAGTATTTTCACGATTCTTGTGTTAAGCTTTTGATTCATTTGGATGTTTAATTGTTGTTATTTACACTTCAAAGTGTAGAGAAAATAACTTCATGCTATTGTGCTGATTTTGGTATCTCTTGCTTTTTGTGTATACCCTTAGCCGTCACTCCTGTTGAACTTCATGCGTTGTTCTCGGTCTACTATCCTTAATACTTATTGCTATGTCTAATTTCTTCGAAAGTTATAGTGCCAGAAGAAAATATAGATTTTATAACTTTTGTTAGCAAAATTTCCACATTGTTGAATAAATAACTATGAATGTAATGAAGTACTTATTTGATAACACAATTAAATATTATTCAATATAATTCATCTCTACTCACAGTAACATTTGTATTGTTACAGGAGATGGAGAAGGAGGTGCCATGTGTGCCGCCACCCGAGCCTAAGAATCAGCTCCGCCGAACTACTTCGGCATCCTTTTGATGTCTCATGTGCATTGTTTGACTCTCAAGTTTCCATACATTTGGAAGAAGATAGTTGTATGTGATGGAATCAGATCTTCACAGCTTGCTCTATTCCACTAAAGTTTTGTTGTTGTATCTATATTTTTATCATTTCACTTAACCAGCACTATAACTATACTTTAGTCTAATTCTGGATTTACATGTGGCTTTAGTTCCATTTTCTTTTTTTTCTATGTGAGCATTTTTTGTAATTTATAGCCATTGCTCCATTGCATTTGCTTAGACCAGTTAAAGATTACTTTTAAACTATTTCATTTGAAGTAGAATGTAGTTGCTGTTAATGTGAAGAAATTTGTAGAAGAGTGGAATTTGGTTATTATACATCTGTGAATGACTATTGCTTGCTGACTATTGATTAATTGTTGTGTTTCATTTGTTACACATTGGATTTTGTAATAGTGACTTTGCATGTTTGACAAGTACAAAAACACAAGGTTCTTTTATTTTGAAAAAAAGGGTTCAAGATTAGGTGCAATCACAGTCACACCATTTTGGTTATACGATAATAAAGATAGAACGATTTAGATTTAATTTTGAAGCCGATTTTACTTTTTTTTTTTTTTTTTATTTATAAAATTAAGTTTTAAATCTGGACCATTCCATTATGAGATACTATGATTGCGTGAGTGCACCTAATCTCGATTGCACCTGATCCCAATCCCAGAAAGGATGTTTTTTTGTCACGTAAGAAAACAAATTCCTTTACAAAAAAAGATTCTTTTAGAAGTGCTTTGATCAGTTGATGTGACTCTGCTTTTGCAGAGATAAAACTTTGATGTGACTCTAATTGGAACACTGGCAGCATCAAATTTATTTTGGCCTCAGTAAATGGACTTTAGTGGAGCAGACACCATCTCAATTTTTTGTTGACCAATTGGAATTAATGTCCATGAACTAAGATTGTGAGAATCATGATTTGAGCAAAATTCATGGATCAAGCTTTGGACTAGCTCACATTTTGGGCTTGTGAATTTCACTTACAAAAACTAAGGGAAATACATTTTCTAAATAACACTTTAGAAAAAACACTTTTATCTATAATCATTTCCTTGTAGCCTAAATAACACTTTGTTGGAAGATCTTATCTCAATGTGTTCAAGTGGGAGCATTTCAATTATTGGAGGGAAGCACAGTTGAAATATGTGTCCTCCATTGGTATCATTTGAGTATATAATTTTATAACTTGAAACAAACACGCCCTTATGTGAGGTCATGGAATAAAACATGTGCAACTAAAGTCACATAGACCAGTAAGTGAAAGAACCTTGAAAAACTTGTGTTGTCTGGCATGAGCTGCTGTATCGCTGGTAAATGGCACTAGGGTTTGAAAATCAACTCTTAAATGATGATAAATTTGAACATCCATATTATAAAAGCCATCAATGTTGTTAAAATCGATGGCAGTAGCATAGAAGTGATGAATGCCGTTGGCGTAGACTTTCTTGGCTTTTGATCGTGCGTCATAGAAAGTTATAAATGACTAGTATTGTAGACGGAACCAGAAGACGCTGTATAAAAAGGCGTCGGTTTGCTTCTACTGAATTTGATCTTTGGTCAAGCTGCTATTATTTATGTAATAAACACATGTTAAATATACTAACACATGAATGCAGTATTGTGCACTATTTGCTTCATTGTTATGATTTCAATCACCTCATATTACATTTCAGCTTATAATTGCATGATTTTTTCATGTGTAATAACAATTTGGCTTTTGGTGATGTCATGTATCTACAAGTTCTATGTTGCATGCCTATTATCATCCCAAATACTTAGTAGAAATAAAATCTGCAATTGCTAAGCTGGATGTTAAACCAGGTGACTCAATTCCAAAAAGATTAATAAGACCATGTACTCCATGAATGTCCTCACCCTGCATAAATGAAATTAAAGTTAGGCTAAAGTTTCAAATATTTAGTTAAAATGTAAAAAAAATCCTAACACCCTTCATTTACATTGGAATCTCATACTAATGAGTGAGTTGTTTGGATTCACATAAAGAGTAAGAGTAATAATGCATGTGTTAATTTTACAGAAATGTTATTCGAACAAAAACAATTTGTGACACTTAAATTCGAAAACTTTCTATATAGTTAATGTAGTTCATACACATGGTTAGTGCAGTTGAATGAGTGGTTTATGAGTATATCAAGATTTAATAACTCATTAACCATTAACTAAATTTTATTAGCCACAAATTTGAACATTATTAACCACAATTTGAGGTGTTCCAACTATAAATAGATTTGAACACCTAAAAACTGCAGTTAATCACGTTCAAATTCGTGGTTAATGAAGTTTAGTGGATGGTTAATGAATCGTGACGTCTGATATATCTATTAACCAAAGATAACAATTCATTATCCACGTGCGTGAACTGCATTAACCATGTAAAAAACTGTTGAATTTAGGTGAAAAATGCATATAGACAACCTATCTTGTGCATAAATTCAAATTTTTTTATTACAAGATCGGAGCAGCAAGGGTCGAACTTTAGATGAGTTGATCGTAGAGGCTACCTTAGGAGCTTAAGTTGATAAGTGAAGACACATGAATGGTTTAGGAGACCAATGCAAATATATTTTGTACATGTTTGGAATCACGAAGTGAGTTTGAATAAATCACAGATCCACAGTGAGTTTGAAGAAATCACGGTTCCACTGTGATTTTGTTGAAGCTTCAAACGGTAGTTTTTACCAAAATCACAGTGGCACACTATAATTCTGCTAAATTCACCGTCAATCCAAGCTTTTTTTGTAATTAAAATTGTACAAAATAAACTTCAGTTGATAAAAAACTGAACATAAAGCAGCTTATACCAACAATTGGCTAATTTTGGTTAGATGGAAGAAATGTAGCATTGAAATCTAACATTTTACACAACATTATCAATAGAAAAAGGTAGAAACTGTAGTGAGAGAGTATGAGAAATATAACCTGTATTACAAAATCAACAGGTGATTGATAGGGTCCTGAAAGTTTAGGTCTGATCCCTGAATATCCTGGTTCCAAAGATCCATCCTTTAGATTTGGGTAATACTTTCTTATCTCTGGATAAAACTTCTCGGCGCGATTTGCATGTACTGAATAATCAAACCTAAGATCAATGATTACTTAAGTGTTAGACATGGCATATAACTAGATATTAAAGGAATTCAAAAGGCATACAAAATGAAAGGGTATTAGAAAGTACTTATTTTGAAAGCTTTCAATATCATCAACACCATCAATCCATTCAACATCCGGTCCAAACTTGACCTGACCATTCAAATCTAAAGTAACGTGCACTCCAAGGCCGCCAACCTCCGGTATAGGATATATCAAATGTCTGAAAGGAGTTGTTTTAGTATTAGACAATGTGAAGTAGCAACCGCGAGCATAATAGGCCGGAGGAATAACTCGGTTTTGTAGGCCTGTAAATCTTTTTGCAAGGGCAAGTGCACTTAGGCCGGCAGAGTTTACTACAAGTTTAGGAACAAGTACTAGTTCTGGTTGCAAATTTGATGTCTCATTCCATTCTTTAAGACTCTTGGTTTCTGATATATGGAGACAAATCTCATTTCCTTCGAGATGGCCACCAATGACGGTCGAATTATATGTGAAGGTTGTTCTGTGATTTTCAGCTTCCCCCTGGACCAACATTGGGTTTATATTCCTGTCAATATCCAATTTTAACTCCAAATAAAGAAAATGGTTGGTTAAAATAATTGATTGAAGAAATGATATATTTTATTGAGTATTGTCAAAGAGTAGCTATAGCGTAGCAAAATTCAAACAAATCGCTATTGTTTTGCAATACGTTATTTAATACAAGATATTGTCAAATAGCGGCTACAGCGGCGCTATAACATGTCAGCATAGCAGAATTTGAACAAACTGTTATTTTCTGTGAAATGTGATTGATTTTATCCGAATTTGGATATGTTAGTCCATCGTTCCAACGTGATAAAAGAAGCTAGAAATGCATACCACTAAAGAAAGCATTAAAGAATGAGAATCAACAATCCCTGAGAGAGGTGATAGTATTGCTTTCACGCATTGCAATTCAGGTTCCATTTTCATGGCATCGACACCATCGATCATTTTCAAACCATCGACCCCGTTTTGAATACCGTGATTCAAAATATCATTTAGCTTTGGAATCTCAGAGGGTCGAGTAGCCACTATAAGCTTACCAATTTGTTCGTGCAGAATATCGTGCTTGGAGCAATAGTCGTATAACATTTCTCTTCCTTTTACACAAAAAATTGCCTGCAAAAGAAGATCGAATTACATTCTAAGCAATTAAAAATACATAAGTACGTGATAAGATGTAAGAACATGTTATAGTCATCATCAATAGAGAAACCATTCCTTACCTTCACATCACCAATAGAAATAATATCCCAAGGTTTTAAATGATTGTCCGCAACCGTAATTATGGCTGTGACATCAAGGTTTTTGATCTATGTGTGTTAGAAACCACGGAATCATAGAGTTGAAGATGAATCTAACATTGAAAATATGCTTGAGAGTTTGATACAAAAGAAAATTCCTTAGAACATTTCATATTGATGATTAAAAAGATTAGTAAAACAATGGATACAAATACAATAGCTCTATTTATAGAGCACATTTCAAACTTAACCAACTAAGTCTAACCACCTCTAACTAACTTTATTATCTCTACTACAAAATATCTAATCTTAACGGCAACTGCAATTGTTGTCGCATCAGCCACATATAGCCACCATTTTATTCAACATCAACGAACGTAAAACATAAATGCAATAAAAAAATTTAAAACCTTGGAATAGTCCCAATCCTAAACCAAAGTAATTTAGTGCAAAAATTCACTTCTGAAATCTAAAGCTAGCATTTACCTCAACTTCCAATGCATACTCCTAACACATTGCTCCCTAATTTACAATGATCATTCCTTTTTGGGTTAACTAATGAAACAACCATTTGGGTTCTAGCTTTGAGGTCACAACTCCACTACCCAAATTCAATTTTCTCACCAACTAAAATGATATCGCACTTTTTTCTCTTAACCCTCCAGTTTCTCGGGAAAAAGGGTTTAGGTAATCTGAAGTTTGGTAAGAACGTAAATAAAGTCTAGTCAGGATTGAACTCGAAACTCCCAATAGATTTGATTTAAGCGGAAATTCATTAATCAGTTGAGCTCAACCACTTGATTACATGAGATCAAGATTTAACCACAATCAAAACATAAAAATGAGAACTTTTCGTTTAGTTAATGACACAATCATTTGAGGTTATAGCTTTCATGTCACAACTCCACCACCACCAAATTTGATTTTCTCACCAACTATCATGATATCAAGATTTTTTTTTTAACCCTCGGGTTCTCTAGAGAAAAGAGCCTTGATAATCCAAAGTTCAATAAACCTGGTTAAAGATTTTCTAGTCACGGGTCGAACTCAAATACTCCTAAATCCTAATAGATTCAATCTTAAATGGAACACAGTACCCCTTGAGCTCTACCACTTGGTTACATGATATCATATGATTTATTTTGTCTTAATCATTTGGTTCCTAAGAAAAGAAACACTAACAACTCATAGTTCAGTAAGCCTAGCCAAAGATTGTTCTAGTCATGGATCAAACTCAGTTACTCTCAATAAATTCTACCTTAACTAAAACTCATTAAAACCACTTGAGCTCAACGAGCTGGTTACACAATATCGAAAACTAAACACTTTTGTTGCTTACACCCTTTTTTTCTTCCAGTTACACCAAAATAGACTACGTGAACCCAACAAAAGCATACAAAAGTGTATCAAAATTTAACCACAATCAAAACATAAAAATGCAAATTTTCTTTTCTGGGGTTACATAAAAATGAAAACTTTTTTAGCAAATAAACACACCAACCTTAAAAGAACCATAAGGGTAATAAATTCCAGCATGAATAACCTCACTGTTTCTAGAACTAGTACCAGTACCAAAAGTGGATGCTGATTCAATGACAATTACATCTCTACCCTTGAGTGCTAATTCTCTTGCCACTGCTATGCCAACCACACCAGCTCCTATCACTACACACTCAACTTTCTCCCTTGGGACAGAGTACGAGGTTGTTCTAATGTTTCTGACCCAATTGTTAAATGAGTGATTCAATTTCATATGGACATCACATCTTGTTGTTGTTGTTGATGATGATGTAAATTGTTTCAAGATTTGAATTGATTTCTTCAACATTGTTCACCCTTTTTATCATCTAGTAAGGTTTGATCATCATTGTCTTCAATTTTTTGTTGTTTATTATGATTTCCTATTTTGCAATAAAGGAACCCCTAAATTCCCCTTATTTTTCAGTGGTTAATAAATTATCCTTTTTGTATTTTGGTATTTGAATGTTTTAGTGTTGTTATCATAATATTTTAATTTATCAAAATTATAAATATATCTCTAAATATTTTTTTTTAGTATTTTTATGATTAAATTGATTAACGAAAAATATATTTTAAAATTTAACAACTAATGAAAAGTACAATTGAGAATTAAAAAGACAAATAAAAGATATATTTAAGTATGTTTTTTAGGTTTGATATATTAATAAATTATAGTGATAGTGTATCACATTCAAAGTACCAAAATAAATGTTTTACTAGGTTAATAAGTATAGTCATTTTTTAAAAAAGATAAATAAATAAAGTGCGGTCATTTTTAGTTGCCTTAAGGTATTTTCCGGTAGAAATTATTGATTAAATTTTGAGAGGCAGAGATATATTTAAAAGAATGATGTTTTGAATGATCTTTTATAATAAATATTCTTTTATATGTACACCTCAGATATTAAATTCATGACTACGTATTTAAAAGACTTAGTTATTTATTAATTGTGTTATATTATTAAATTATAATCATTTTATTTTCTCATCTTTTACTCCTTTGCAATAAAAAAACTTCCTACTTTTTCCGACTAATTTTTCCTATAAATTTTGGATAATTTAGTCTATTAAATTTGCAAAATGAAAATTTAATTTTTTTAATAGTTTTATTGATGTTTACTAAAGAAATATTTTGATGGAGGGATTAAATTTTTTATACTATACCATGAACTGCTGTGGTGGACCGATAAAAGGGCATTTTTGACATATCAAACTCTATTAACTCAAAAAAATCCATGCCTCATATTCATTTTTGTCAAAAGAAGAAGAACACTTCTTTTGTATTATTTATTACATTATCATATCAAACAATGTCACACAACTCTTTCTTTCCTACTCATAACAAAGATTCTTTTGTATTAATTTATGCATTATCATATCAAACAACGTCACTGAAAGTGGATCAATTTGGAAATTCATGATCTTGTCAGCATAATCAAGTGGACTTTCTATTGGCACCACCTACACATACAAAAAACATAACAAAGATTGGTTACATATATAATATTCACAAGCTAGTTAATTACAAACAATATAATATAGTTATATAAACAAATAATTTTATTTTATTTTTTTGCTTATTAGGTACCATATTTGGGTTTGAAAATGAATTTTCATCCATTGGATTGGATGATGTAAGCACTGTTTTTCTTGGAAAGCAAAGATGCCCACTTGATTCCAACCCTTCAATAAAAATCACAATATTCACTGTTTTGCTTTCCAAGTTTACAACCTGCACAAGTCATTTGTTCCTTTTAGATTAAATGTAAAAGCACTTTTTTTATAAACCCTGCGGATTTTAAGGATTTTTTTTTTTATTTTGACAAAATTTAAACTGGCTACTCTCAATTGATCTTAATCAGAGTTAATAAATCATTTATAATCGTAACATATAATATTTTTTTAACTTTTTTAAGGTCCAAAAGTTACTTATTTAACCTACCTAAAAAAAAGTTACTTATTTAGCCAAACACACATTAATTATGGTCATCCAAAATTAGGAACATTCCTTTGTTGCTACAATTTAGACAAAATAAAAATTGTAGGAATTTCAAAATTTTAATTATTATTATATTGTTAGAGAAACTATGTATCTAAAAAAAAATACTGAGTAAAATTAATGTGTTGATTATACGGTGACAAATTTTTAGGTTTTGATTGAATTGATTTTGTAAAGTTAAATTTAGTTAAAAGTAAATTTAAAATGAATTATGCATGAATATATTCACATAAGATTAAATTTAAATGTAAACATCACGTTTGAAGACAAAAACTATAAATAATAGTTTTAAATTAAAATCAAATATATAAAATAATAATTCTAATTGAGAATCCTCAAATATACCAAATCAATTTTAAATTTTCAAAATTACTTTTAACTCTCTCAAAAGTGAATCCAAAAACGCCCGTTAGACTCAAAATCTCAATATATAAAAGTGTATTTATTCATAATATGAAGTAAAAAAAAAAAGTACATTTGGAAGCATTTATGAATATATATATATATAATACAAAGAGAATCACTTTACCTTTATTCTCAAAATTGATTTACCATTTATAGAATCTTTCCATGAAATTGCAGAAGCAGCAAGTGTAGGAGAATTAGTTTGAAGGGTTGAATTTAGAAGTGTGGCTCCACTTGATTCCTTGAATAGGCTAAGCACCCAATAGCTTGGAGTTCCATAAACTTGGTGAGAATTAAATACAATTGCATCAGGTTTCCACCTAACCATTCAAAATCAAATAATGTTTTATTATCTTATTTGATTTGAAGAAAATACTTCAATAGTTTAAATATATAATGGAATATTGAAAAGTTGGAAATTTCATGTAAAATGAAAATTAATACTTTTGGTCATTGGTGTTGACAAAGAGTGGTGCATAGCTAACCATTTCGACAAGATCACTGCATTCAAAAACGAAAATGTGAAGGTAAGATTCATTAAATATATAAAAGCTTATATTATATCTATCATATTCAACTAGAAAATATCCATGAAATACGGATATAGAAATCGGATACGACATTGGTATGTTGCTAACACCAATAATAATTTAAGAAAATAATAAACTAATTTAATATAATCAATATTTTGGTTTCGTTTTTGGTGTATAACAGTGACATGTATCGAACACTAGTTAGATAAAAAAGTGTTGGAACTGCTAAAGTAAATACAGCTCAATAGGTAGTGAGAGTTTAAGAATTTTGGCACGATCTCGTAAGTAAAATTCTAGTGGTAATAAAAAAAAAGCGTGAGAAAGTCATGGATAAATATAAAAAATCTATGTCATATTTATAAACTATTTAAAATAGTTCATGTAAACAACTTTTAACTCGTATTAAAACAGTTTGATTTTATTTTATCTTTTATTATAAAAATAATTTGTACATAAACATTAATACCTTTATTTATACGATAAGTGTTTATACTAAAAACATTTAACTAAGTTGTTTATATTAAACCTGTTTTTTTCTAATCCAATAAGGAATCCAGCTTCTGCTACTGCAGCCAAAAGGTTTCCTCTTCCACTTTCTTTTCCCGTCATAGCATATTCACTCACAAAGGCCTGTACAATATTCAAATAACTTCAACATTAATATATGAAAAATCAGAAAATTTTTAAAATGAAAGAGTTTTATAAGTTATTTTGTTAAAGCTAAATTTATAAAATTTTAAATACTACTTAAAATTTAATAATTTAAAATTCTCTTTTTACCATATACTATATAAATTTTAAAATGGCTCATATAATTTTTTTCTTCAAAATTTACAAATTTATCTATAAACGTTTCAAAATTTGTGAATTTGTCCTCGTAATTTTTAAAATTGATCTTCATAAATTTTGAAATTCCACCTTTAACTTTTTCAAAATTTTAGTTTTGACTTAGTTTTTTAACTTCCATTTCAAACCACTTTTCTTTTGATATTTATATATCTACTCCAAAGAATTTGAAATTTAAAAAAATGACTCAACTATGAATAAACAATTACTCTATTCAAACAAAAAAATAATACAATATAAATGATAATTCAATTGAAACATTTAACTTGTTTAGAATTTAAAATTGTCTATAATTTTTCAATTATTTTGTCCAAACACACTCTAATTTATTTGAGAGGATGTAGGTTTGAGTGAAGTATGATAATTATTGTGTTTTCCACATAATAATAGAAATGATTTTTGACATGAATTGATGTAAAATTTGTTACACAAGTATATAAAATTAATGAGGATATGATCAAACCTTTGGACCAATGCGGGAGGCATGATCAAACAGTTGAGCCAAGTGAAACATATAATTGGAAGAGTTTGGGTATTTCTGATAATTAAGAACATCATATTATTATAACTTAGAAGGATAAATGAAAGTGAATGAAAGAGATTATGACATTAATTACATGATAATCATACAAATCAGCAGGGTGGTTTAATGGTTCCTTAGATGCATCACAATTTGTGATAATTTGGATATCTGGGTAGGCACGTTTGATTGCATCATAGAACTTTGGATAATTTCCTGGTTAAAATACAAACACAAATTAATTAGAATAAATAAAGTGCATAATTAATGAAATCGATAATGTTTAAAATCAATGTCCACTTTCATTTTCTTAATTTTTTATTAATATTATGTATCAATGTTTTATTCAGTATTTGTATTGTAAATAAAAATCTTTATTTATTAACTCATTTACGTGATAAAATGATTAACTTTTTTATTTCTTTTTTATCATTTTAAGTAAGTTGGTCCCAACAGCTCGATACAACTGGGACAAACCTTAAAATTAGATAGTATTGAAGAAATATTTGCAAATTAATCTTCAACAAAGAGATTTTCACGTTAGCGGCGAGAGTTAAACTCGCACTTTTATAGAATTTGAGTAAACTCTATACCAACTTAATCGTTAACGAGATTATTAACATTTTGCATATATGTTTGAAAATATAGGCATGCCTTCGTAGATAAATTTGTTTCGTTGTGTGTCACATTCTTCATTTCCAACAGCGACATATCTTAAGTCAAAAGGTTTAGGATGTCCCATAGAAGCCCTAATGGAACCCCACTTTGAAGTGGGACTTCCTCTTGCAAATTCAATACCATCAAGAGCTTCCTACAAATACAATCAAGAATATTGGAAATTATAGTTATTAATTAATTAAAAATTGTAATAAAAATAAAAATAAATAGAAAAAGGTGAAATTATTATTAAGTTAGAAAAAGAAAGGCATACTTGTACAAATGGTGAAATGGCAGAGATATTAACTTGTTCATAAATGCTGAAACCTAAAATAATGTATTTTTAAAAATCAAGACATATTTACTAGTGTAGCCAAAAAGGGAGAAAAAACTGAGTAAATTACTACTAAAGAATATGGCTAAAAAATATGAAAAGAATATAATATTTTTTTACTCATAAAAAGAAGAACATAATTAAGACAAGAAAAATACCATTATTAAAAACCCATATTGGCAATGCATTAAGGTCCTCTGCTAGCTGCTCAAGAAAAAAGTTATTACACAAAAGCATAATAATATTACAAATCTCAATTGAATGACTTATAGACAGTTTTAATTTATAGTTTAAACCGTCTAATTTGGTTTTGTTTTTAAACTATTGAGTAAAACCATTTACATTTTAAATTTTGAATTTGATTTTTTTATTAGTACTCACAGATAAAATAAATAATTTTTCCTCTATTCACTTCTTAATGAAGTCAAATTCATATTGATTCTTTTTGTTTACTCAAATTCATATTTGATTCTCAACTATATAGTAACAATTTTGTCATAATTTTGTTTTATCACAGTTGTGTTTTACGGTTATCATAATTTAAATGTTTTATTTTGATTTTTA
>JBBPBP010009778.1:5020531-5039866 GCA_037974735.1 Cicer chorassanicum | reverse complement strand
AAATATTTTCTTTAATAGAAAAATTAAATCAAATCATCATTACATATAACTTGTAAATGGGTCTATGCTTATTTTAGAGAAACTTAGGACTTCTTTGGATAAAAAAAGAGTTAAATTAAGCGTTTATAATTAAAACTATAACAAACTATAAAATAAAATTAAATCATTTTTATATAAACTATTTTATATTTTGAAAAGTTTATTGAACTAAGATGAAAATAACTCATGTGTATGTCAAAAGATATTTCTATAAACTCAATTAAATAATCTAACAAATACTTATGCAAAATAGATAAATTTAAATAAATCAATTTAAACTCACGTTTAGAAACTATAAATATCTAACCTAACTTGTGGATGGATTTACACATCTCAAACAACACACATCCTCTATAATTCCTTCTCCTTTTCTCTCCAAGTAGGTAAAAACATAGAAAAAGAAAATAACAAATTGAAAAAAGTTTACCACCACCAAAAATGAATAAAAAAATATTTTTATTTTAATGATTTTTGTCTTTCTAGTAGTGATTAATGCCTTCAACCAACACAACAATGACATAAAAATAAAACTAAATCAAACCGAACATAAAAAATTATTGTCACTCTTCAACGTGTTTGAGGAGTTGAATTAAATTATAAGTAATAATAATTGTTTAGTTTATTTCTTTTTGTCATTTTTTGTCTTTATTTTTTAGTTTGCTCTAATTTACTTAATTACACTTTAATTTAAGTTGTATATGTTTAATTTAATGCAAATAAATCAATAAATAATAAAACCAACTGTAATAATATGATCTAATAGTAAAAAAGAGACATTTCCGAAAGTTTTCTTTATTTTAGATTGAAGTCGATCCTTTCACTTTAAATTTTTATTATGTAAAATAAAAATTCAATAATTAGACCGATCGATTGAACCGGTTCAGGTCCCGGTTCAAAAAAACCGCTTATATTTGTGCTTCTTCTCCAATAAAACGATTTTGTCTCGTGCGAAACTCTCGACCGCCGCCGCCGCTTACTCCCGGCCACGCCATTCACTTCCGGTGGACAGGCACAGTCCTCTGCTTTGCACGAACAGGTTTTTTCCATTGATCTTGCTGATTCGCGATTCCATTTATATACTTTGCAGAACCCAATTTCTGTCTTTCATTATTCCTTATTATTATGCTTCTGAATTCATTGATTGGATAAGTTTCTGATGTTGAATAAATTAAATTGTTAATTTTGTTTTTTGTTAGTTCAATTTGGTGTTTGCATGTAAAATATGAAGTATGTGAAGTGTGAACCTTAATGAAATGAGTTTAATTGTTATCCCTTTCTTTCTGACTGGAGTTATTATGTTATAATTTCTCAACTATCACAATTTTTGTTGAACCTCAATGGCCCAATGTAATTAATGGCTGAGATGTTTATCAATTTCTGGCTCAAATGTTTTTTATTCAGATGTTTTATCAATGGCTTATCAATGAGTTATCAAGTTCATCACCATATTTATTATTTTATTTATTTATTATTTGGGTTGAACTCAATTGAATAAGTACTGGAAGTCTTGCTGGTTCAATTTCCGGTTCGATTTTTAAAACATTGTTCTAAACCCTTTTATTCGTAGGAAAAGTTCGAAATTTGGTGAGAAGGTAAATTAAATGAAACATTATTCAAGTAACTGATTCAAGTAGTGGCTCTTTAATTAACAATTGATAACCTGGTACTCATCTTTTTTGTTTTAAAGAGGCTAAATGCGAAACTCATGCACACTAAGTGCGGAGAAATGGAATATTGTGGATCCTAGCATATCAAATGTCTTTGCAGTCTTTTACCATCTAGGCTGCACTTACGAGACGGTAACTCAGTACTCTAACTGAGTTAACAACAAGTTCGAGTTTCATAATATTATTAATCGAGTTAGTTGGGTTAACATGTGACAATGATAGACCAGTTTGGTAATGAA
The DNA here is from genome assembly GCA_037974735.1 of Cicer chorassanicum. Taxonomy (NCBI): domain Eukaryota; kingdom Viridiplantae; phylum Streptophyta; class Magnoliopsida; order Fabales; family Fabaceae; genus Cicer; species Cicer chorassanicum. Next base: position 5,037,921 of record JBBPBP010009778.1, on the reverse strand, counting down.
TTTGAATTCATACTTTTTTGTTTTTATTTAATGCTAGGGTTTGTGATTTTTGTATTTAGCAACTTGTGGTTTAAGAATTCAGTTCTAGTTTTGGTATTTGACTTTTACTTGTACAGTATCCCTTTTTTGTTTCAGTATTCTGAATGATTGGTTAATCGCACTAAATTGTTATACAAACTTAATAGTTAATCCTACTCTTTAATTTGAACCCTAAATATGCTTTTTTCTTTAATGCCTTCACTTGAAGGACACAAGAATTGGTGGGGTTCTATAAAGTACTGACAAACACATACACCGGTCACAATCCTGACATTGACACGTAAACATCGTTAATAATTCCTAAAGTACTGACACTGACCTCATTCTAATGTGTTTGAGTTTTATTTATAACAAAATTGCATTCTTTGTTTTGTGGCTAGGAGTAAGTACTATCCAGATTGCAGAAAAAATGTTTTTCCACATAGTATTGGAGCGGAATATGCAACTGCACCCGCGTTACTTTGGTCGTAACCTTCGTGATAATCTTGTTTCCAAGTTAATGAAAGATGTGGAAGGCACTTGCAGGTGATTCAGTATTTGTTTTTCTATATTCCTTGAAAATGAATGGTGAAAAGATTGAAATGAAAAGAAAATATGGTATTTTTTTTAATTCCATAATTAAAGACATTAGTTAAACAATTAAGGTTTCTTTTATTGAGAACCTGTATTTTTGTATGTAAAACTGGCTGATGTCTTTTACATGCCATTGACTTGGCATGCTCTCCCTTGTTATACACGTTCGTGATGATAATGATGTCCATGGATTTGATTGGAATTGGAACAATGAACAATTTAGATCAAATAATGTTTGTGTTATGGACTTTGGAATGATGTAATATTAAGATTTTCAACTATTATGCAGTGGTCGACATGGATTTGTTGTGGCAGTTACTGGGATTGAAAACATTGGGAAAGGTATAATTCGCGACGGTACTGGATTCGTGACATTTCCGGTTAAGTACCAATGTGTAGTCTTCAGACCATTTAAAGGAGAAATCTTAGAAGCTGTTGTTACCATGGTTAACAAGGTGTATACAATTTGTTTTCTTTACACTTAACTCTTTTGACTTTTCTAGCATCTAAAAATATGGATATAGTTGTTTATGTTATTATTGAATTCTGTTTGTACAGATGGGATTTTTCGCCGAAGCTGGTCCTGTTCAAATTTTTGTTTCAAACCATGTAAGATTTGTCTTTTATAACCTTTGAGAAAATTGTCTCTATAATCTTATCTAAAAGCTCTACTCTTATACATTAGACATTGTTCTTCTTCTTCATTTGATTAATAAAAATTATGTTTTTCTCATTCATTATTCTCATACTTGGAATGTCATGCAATGAAGCAAGTTTTTGGCTTTGCCAATATTAATTTTGAGTGAGGTTGTTTTTGAGATAAATAGAAGGAGAGAGTTTTCCATGAATCACAATGGGCTCTCTTTAATTTACACTAGCATGCAGACAGGCATGTTAGTGCCCGTTTAACTGTTTTTCTGGGTCTCTCATTTTTCTTCCCCTTTTCTTTTCTCGGACCATTTGAAATTTCAGATATGATATATGCAATTAAATTCAGTGTCACCACACCAAGGATTGTTTTCTCATTTTATTTTAGTAGTTTAAGATAGTTTGCCATTACTTTGTTATTGGAAGTGCTTCAATTTGTAAATTCTCACATGTTTGTGTTTGTTATTACCTTTGTCCTCAGTTGATTCCGGATGATATGGAATTCCAGTCTGGAGACATGCCAAATTACACTACTTCAGATGGATCAGTATGTTTCATTTATATGTTCTCATTTGAGAATTGACTAATGGAGAAGAAAAGATAAACTTTGTTTTATTTTTATTGTGTTGTCAAATAGTGGTGCTATAACGTAGCAGAATTTGAACAAATCGCTATTGTTTTACAATATGCTATTTAGTACAAAGTGTTGTCAAATAGCAGTTATAGCGGCAATATAACACTGTATATAGCGGAATTTAAACAAATTGTTATTTTCTATGATCTGCTGCTGACAACACTGTTATCTTGTTTTTTTTTTTTTTTTTATGTTATTGGCATTAATCAATTGGTCTTTTGCAGGTTAAGATTCAAAAAGATAGTGAAGTTAGATTGAAGATAATCGGTACTCGAGTGGATGCTACTGAAATTGTATGCCTATTTAGTTATATTTACATCTCTTGCCCTTTTTTTATAAATACTGTTAAGCTCCATCAGCTTTATGCTAAATTCTGCTTTGAAAAAAAATCAAATTATAGGATATAGCTTTTTGTTTCTCTGCGTTCTTTTTACTGTTAGTTCTTCAGAGAAAGAGCCTTAGTTTTTGCTAATTTTGATTTTTGAGTGATTAGGATTATTGATTTGTGCATAAATTTACATCTCTAAAATGCTAGTTTAGTGCTGTCAACTAGTGGCACTATAGCAAAATTCACTATTTAGTATGAAGTGTTTTCAAATAACGGCTATATCGACACTATAAAGTTAGCGTAGCAAAATTTGACCTAACTGCCATTTCTTGCAATCCACGATTGACAACACCAGCTAGTTTATTCTTTTTATCTATTATATAGAGCTTTAGGTTCCAATGTCTTCTTGAACTCATGTAACTAATATCATGGATTACCCTTTTATGCAGTTCTGCATAGGTACCATAAAAGATGATTTCTTGGGTGTGATCAATGATCCTGCAACAGTTTAAATGCACCTCTCTGCACTCTTCTATCATGGCATGGAATTTTTCACCTGAAATCTTTCAGATATCTTGGTGTAGTTCTTGCTTAAATTACCAACAACTCGTCAATGAATTAATTGTTGATCAAATACTCTTATTAATTCAATTGTTTAGTCTGCTATGTGTATATAAATTGATTAGTACTGGTTTCTTTGTTGCATCAATCGACAACCTCCGTATTGCACCCCGAATTAAGCATGCTAGTAATATAAGTTCGGTCCAAATATATGTATTTTTTATTTATTATATTTTGTTACCGAGGGAGTATTGGTTATCATCATCTTGAAACAATTTTTTTTTATTTTTTTATTGTTGTTGTGCCCAATGTTAATTAGATGTCTGATAAAATGCTTCAATTGAATGTGTACAAGATATTGTTGTGATCATAGAAGAAATGAAGCAAGAAAAGTTTTAGTGAAACTAATAATAGTGCACTGACATAATTATTGTGTACGTAATTGGTTATTTGAGGCAGCGATGCAAGGTAATGATTGTGAAACACTTGATTATAAGGCAACTATTGCAATTTTTCAAAATCTCATTGAAACGACAAAACCTCCTAATGCTGTTAAAATTTCCTAATTCATAACTACAATGAACCGGTACTTAAATATCTTAAGTTCTAACGAAGAAGTTCCTTTAAAAGATAGAAGTTTGCAATTCTCTTTATTCTCACAGCTAATATGATGACTTAGGATTTGTTTGGTATGAGTCAGAGTGTTATATCAAATATGCATCTTCACGTCATTTTGACAAATCGACCGAGTTGAATTTTAAGCATGCATATTTGTTTTTTTTTTTGAACAAACACCAAAACTCACTGTTTGAACCTTGAGGACAAATAAATATGCCTGTCATTGCTAGAAACAATTTTCAAATTTTGGTGTGCAGTGAGCCATTTATCAAAGTGAACAATTGTGAAATTTACAAACTTCAAAAATACAAGAACTTTGTTTTTGGAATGGAAGTAAGTTAAAACATGATGTTTCTAATCCTTTGTATGAAAAATGGAAATGATGTTTATAGAGTAAAAGAAAATTAATACATGTTTGCTTTCATAAAATAATATCTCAAACAAGAGATGGCGTATATGGCGCGGACAATTGGCGAAGGCAGCTAGAAATTCAACACTAAATCAACTGATAAGAGAAGTATTTAAAAACACTTTGACACAGCTCAGTTCTCCACAGTACAGCAACAGAAATCAACAAGGGGCAGCATTGAATCATCAAGAAACATACAAAAATCCAACTTTTGAAGCCTATGAATATTTTCTATAGATGTTCCCAATGCTCTCTATTACAAGTTTATGAAATGCATCTCTTTGGGATAAACATTTTTAATCTGCATCCATTTCTTCAAGAGCTGCTTTTGCTGCTGCCTTAGCTTCTTGTAGAAGCTCTTCTGGGACCTGCACATGAATAATTTACAGTGTTGTTAAATAGCGGCATTGCAACATAGCAGAATTTTAACAAATCAGTATTACTCCACAATATGCTATTTTGTACAAAATATTGTCAAATAACAGCTATAGTGGTGCTATAATAGTTGCATAGCAGAATTCGAACAAACCGCTATTTTCTCTTATTCGCAATTGAAAACACTGATAATTTAAAAGCATATATAAATTAACAAGCAGCAAAAGAAAAAACTATAGCTCTATGCAAATTCCATATGCTATGCTATGTAAATTCCATATATAATCATTATTTTAAAGTAAAAAATGTCATTTGTATAAAAGTGACTCAAAGTACACCCTGTGTTACCTTTTCATGTTGGCGGTTTGATTCCTCACACACCCAGCTCATTTCGAGTTCGAAATCTTTATCCTTTGCCTCGTCATGAACTCCATATATACTGCTCGGTACAGATAATTGCAAAAACAGTGTGATAAGTAACAATTTTCTCTAAGCAATTGACTCCATCCAAATACAAAATTGGGCAAGTTTCACATTAAGAATATAAGTAACGACAAACACTGGCGATACTCATACTCTACTTACATCTTAGCTACTTCAATAACTCCTTGTCGGCAGGTCATATCGGCAAGCTTTAACTTTTCAATCTCTCTGCCAAGACATTAATAAGATAACATTGTAAAACAAAATGCTGACAATGGAAACTGATGCAATGCAGCATAAGACAAAAAATCACTACAGAAAAATTACGTTAATGAAAAAGGAAAAGCACACTATCCACAAAACCAAAATACAATAACCGTATTCAAGCTTCTTTTGCTGATAGATGCATGCATTTGACTTTTCTTACAACGATAAACCACGATCATTCTTCAATTTAGTATGAATTACATTACTGTGTTATATATCCACTTACGTTTTAGCAGCCTGCCTGCCCTTCCCAATTGCAGCACCAAAATACCTCTAAAACAAATACAAATACAAATAAATCAGTACCCAAATAAAATTCACACTGAACTTCAAAAAAAATATTAGACATCGCTGTCAAATAAAGTAGACTCACATAGGAGACACCAGAAGGTTCGACCATGTACAACTGTGGTCCGTCTCTGTCGTAGCCACCTAGTATGACACCACATCCAAAAGGTCTGCAGCACCATTATAGATCGGTTATTAATATGTACGTATGAGAAAAAAACAACTTTAAAATGACTACAAGAGTGTCAGTCTCACTGAACCTGAGCCACCAATATAATGTACAGAGGTGCACATAACTAGCCACTCGATCAGCAAGTTCCTTGACGGGAATTGGGTCACCGTACACGCTGAAAAGAAATAGACGCCAGAATAAACATTTTTTCAACAATTAAGAAAACCTCAGACTAATGAGATTCTTATATTTCAAGTTACACAAAATAGTATGTCAAAACTATAATAACTCAACACTATGTCAATTGGAAATGACTTAGTTACTACAATGTTTCTTGCTTAGGTCATTAACCATCAAGCAGTATTTTGTGAATACTCTAAAATTTAAAGAAAGGGACCTTTAACTGGTTAACACTTTTAGCATGCTCATTTAATAATCCACCTATTTCAAGTTTCAACAAATTTTCCCCTCTATTTCAAGTTATCTAATTATTTCATTCAGTACAAGAGAACGATGCTTGAGACCTGAGTGTCGGAATCATGTGTATGGCTTACACCAGGAGCATTATCTCAATCCAGGGTCAAATATCAGCAGACATTTAGATGTTTCAAAAGTGATTGTTAGCTATTTTGACATGCAAGTTGTAACATGTCATCTTAGTTTGAACAAAAGCTTTTAGTCAGTTATTCGTGAGTAAGAGCACAAGTAACATTAGGTAAATTGTTATCACTTAAAGAGAGTCATGTAAACATCTCAAACTTTGCCCTTTAAATCATACGAAAACAATTTCAACCATTATACGAAGGCTCCCCTTCAATTCTTGGGAATGCTAAGATGCTAGAAACTGGAAGTTGTAAATATCGATTTTCCTCTCACATCTTGAACATTGTTAGACCACAGGTAGTTGGTTACTCTAGAAACTCATGCAACTATGATAATCCTAACAGTCAGTTAATAGGGGCTTATAAAAACCTAAAATGATTTGACATTTTCTTTATAATAAGGTTGACTACAAGTACACAAACAAGGTTGAATCATTACACAAGGTTTCAATTAGTTTCCCTAAACTATAATTGGTCAAATTACCTAGCTACTACCTGTTTTTTTCCTTGAGGAAAAAATATAGCTAGATGAAAAGAACCTACAATTAGGTTAATTTCAAAAGTCAAAACAAGGTTAAGTTATTTTCCACTGTAGGGTTTCTATAAGTCCACCTATCCTTTATGGTAGCAGCCAATTCAATCAACAAGTTGGTGTATTTTATCAGTAAACCTTGCAAGTGAATGGAGCAAACCTGTCGTAATTAGTTGCTTCCGACTTAGCCCTAGCAACAATTTGCCTGCCATCGGCTGCTAATCCTGCTACAGCCTGAAATTGGATGTAGATTCATACATATATCAAAAGAAGTTTAAAATATCATAAAACCTAGAGAACGTGTTATCAAAAAAGTATCACCAATGCTTAAACTTTAAACTCAGTTACAGTACATTGGCTGCTTAATGCAACCGTGATTATTTCAGTGACTTCTCTAATATTGACATCCAATTAGGAACACATGACAAAGCCCTGAAATGCTGTTCCAAATTTGGTCATGCTATAAATATAATATGTAGGTGTTGTTATACTGTTAAATCTACAATTTCTTATGTTTATCCCATAGGAGCTACCAAGGTACAAAATAAATAAAAACATTAGAACCCTACTTCTAGTTTATGCTACTGATTTGAAAGATCATCTAGTGATGGATTACATCATCTCTATTTGTACACAGTACTCATACTTCTTCACACTCTTTCACTCTTGACATCCATTACTCACAACAATTCAACACTAGCAATTAGTTAGTGGTCAAGCTAGGAAACAAATGCAACTCAATCACATCTTCTTCATGAAAAAGCTCTTTCGGGACATGGCAAAAATAAAAACAAATAGCGAAAACCACAGAAAGAAAAAGAGTAACAAAGGAGCAAAATGTAATTGACAAATACCATTCCAGCGTGGCGATGAACCGCGTGTATTCTTCTATTGGACCCCGGAAGCATCATTTTTGAAGGAATAAGTTTCTCAACACCCTTAAATCAACCAAATTCACAACAACAAAAAAAATTATACAAAGATTTCAAAATCTTAAAAGAAAAACCCAATTACCATCATAACATCTAAAGATTAACTTACCAACACAATCCCATCTTTGCATTTGATTCCAATAACAGTCCTGCGACAAAGTTTCAAATCTAAGATCACTAAAAAAATTCTTAATCCAACATTTAATTTCTCTACCAAAAAAAAAGGAACTACATTTCTTCAAAACCCTTAATTCCAATTTCTCAAAGATCACTACCTAAAACCAAACAAAAAAACCTAAAAAAAAACATTCAATTTCTAAATAAAAAAAAACAACACTTCTTCAAAACCCTTAATTCCAATTTCTCAAAGATCACTAGCTCAAAACAAAACTAAAACATACATATTTAAAAAGAAAAACATTTTCAAAAAAAACCTAACATTCAATTTCTAAAAAAAAAACTAGATTTATTCAAAACCCTTAACTCCAATTCTTAAAAGAACAAAAGCCCATGATTTATACTGATAAAAAACGACAAAAGATGAATTAAAAAACAAAGCTTGATGGTACCCGCTATTGTCAACAGCTTTGGCAGCGTATTCGATCTGAAAAACGCGACCGTCGGGTGAGAAAGTAGTGACTGATAGATCGTATCCTGTTCCGATGCTACTCATTTTCTTTCAATTTTTGTTGATTTTGATTTTGTGGTTTCTTCTTCTTCTTAGATTGTCTGTGGAGAAAATATAAAGAGGGTTTTGCTTGTCGAAGAGTTTAACTGCGTGACTGAAAGTGTCAATAAATTGCATTTGTGACTCGTTATTATTCAGTATTGCAACTTTCGACCCAAAATAATAGGGTTGCTTTTATGCTTATATAATAAGTCTTTCTTACAAGTATGTTTAGTTGAAAAAATCTTTTATACTTACTAAGTCGGTCTATTTAATTAAATATAAATAATTTTATTATTATTATTATTATAAAATTAAATTTTATAATTTGTGTTAAATTATAATTTTGTTAATATTTTATGTAATTTAAATATATTATTAGTTATCAATGTTTAAAATATTTTAAAAGTTTAATTGCATTTTTTATCCTTCTATTATTATCAATTTATATAATTAATTAATTTATTTTAAAAGTCAACAATTTTGTTCTCTTCATCAGATTTTTGAATTTAACAAAAACGACATGTTTTTAATCACGTGACATATAATTTTATGATACAGAACCATCTAGATTCATTAATTATTCATGTGTCATTAATTAAATTAAAAATATGACAAATTTCTGAATTTGAAAGCCAAGTATTTACAACGTTTTATTCCAATTTCGTGAGTGTTAATCATTCTACATCATCGTATCATATGTCACATTAATTAAAGTACCACACGTCATCATTTTTTAGTTAAAAAATCAGAGAGAGACAAAAATTGTTGACTTTTTAAATAGGAGGACTAAAACGGTAATTAAGCCTATTGTAAAATTTAATTTAAAATAGTGTGATATAATGTAAAGTATTCTAAAAGATCGTGTTAGAAATCAAAATATAATTTAAGTTTGAAGTCATTTAATTTATTAGTTTATTTACAAAACCCTATCAGTGAGTCGTGCAGATTGATTTAACCTATTTTCTCCCCTAATGGCGAGACACTTAAATCTAAATTAACCTATTTTCTCCCCTAATGGTGAGACACTTAAATCTAAATTTCCTTGAATTTGAATGATTTCAATCTAAATCTCTCTCGATCATGGTTAATCATCTAAAATTCTTTTTTTTCTCTTTTTTTTAAAATACTTTTTTCATTGGATAGAATGTTTACATCTTATAAATCATGCATATAAAATTTTACACAAATCTAAAATCATTTATTTAATATGTTATTAAAACTCACGAAGATTAATGTTGTTTAATAAAAATACATACGACGTTAATTTTGATATATCTCATTAACATATCAAATAATTTTATGTTTTAACAAAATTTTACATGCGTTATCTATACAATATAAACATCCAATTCAACGGGAAGAAAAAAGGTAAATTAAAAAAAAATCCATTAATATAATCTAAAAACTTGTATTTTCGAATAACTAAAGGATGAACTCTCGTGCACTATAGTCCAAAATATGTTTTTCCTTATTCAAAACTATTTTATGTACAATAATTCAACTCAATTTCCATACCAATCTCGTAAATATATTTCCATCTCAAAGGTTTAGTTTACAACTTAACCAGCTTGTTAGAGAAAAGACACTTATCTCAATGACATAAAAATGTGCAAAGACATAAGGTCCAGAATTTAGAGAAACAAACAACTACAACTAACAAACATTTATCTAGGAATGAATATATATACTAAATACCATGCTTGTTCTCTGGTTTCTAATTTAAAGTCTTTATCTGAACAAAACCTTATTGCTTAGGATTTTTGCCATAACAACAATTCTGAAATTGCAAACGTAAAGATCATTCCCTCAAAATAATTAATGCAATGCGGTAGAAGATTTGCTACTTCCATCTGTCTAGTAAAAATACTCATCAAATAACTTGATTATATATACTTTGATAGATGGCAAAAAGTATCAACTTATTTTCATTGTGGTTAGTTTTTAAAGTTTGTATTACAGTTTTCTATACAAGTCTTTAAAAATAGAAAACAGAAAGATATTTTATAATTAAAAGTGAATCAGAAGTTTCTTCATACTAAGTATGTCGATTACTCAAACCTAATTTTTAGGGTGAACTTATAGACCCCTTTCTATCAAACAGTCCTATTCAAGCAGTAAGTTTTGGCACTTCCCTCCCCAACAGGAATGCAAACTGTGAGTCTGTTATTCACCACGTTGGACTGGCTCCTTCTACATTCAAACTAGACCCAAACACCGTTTGTAACTACTAAACTCAATTATAATATATTATTATAATAAGATAAAATTGCTTATGATGGATAGGTAAATGGTTACACAATGAAAGACATTACAACGCTCAAAAACAAAATAATAAGTGGCGGCCCGAATCAGATGCGATTCTCAATAACCAACAATGTAACAAATCAAATGAAATGGCTTCACCTATCTTAGAGGTGGAGGTGGAGGTGGAGGCAGGTTCGATTTAGCAAACCCCACCCATGTAACAATGCCAACAGCCAGGATTACCCATCCAAGTATGTCATACTTCAGATCATTGTTCTTCTTTTTCTTTTGAGTCTGAAAATCAACCAAATAAATTAGGTGAAAAACGAACACAATTTAATTTAAATATGAAGAACATATAAAGTCTCTATCTCCATATTAGCATATCTCGTATATAATGTGATTTTTGTGGGGCCAATGAAACATGCTTATCTGTATGTATCAGAAAGAAATAACAGTGTCCATAAATGTGTCAAAAACACCAAAGTCGCCAAGTTCATCAATTGTCACAATAAAAAAAATGAATTTATGGCAGAAAATTGAACATTTAAAAACATAAATTTTGAACAAAAAAACTCAATTATTTTATGGCAAGAACACTCCTTGAACGTGTTCACAATCAGAGAACAGTGCACATATAAAAATAATATTTTAACTTATGTTACCAAGGGTGGGTGCAAAAACAATTCATTAACAACTAAAAATATACTATGGGTGGAAAAAGATATTAACAGAAAATTGTAAAACAGCATTTACTACTCAAAACCAATAGATAATGACATCAAGGTAAAGATATACAACAGACTCTTTAAAATCTTATTACCTTTGTACCCGAAGAAGATGAAGAAGGCCCAGCTGTCCCTAATGACTGCTGCTGCTGACCTAATCCATGCTTATGGATTTCTACATGTAGCTCAGGAGCCTTAAGAAAAAGGTATTAGTTATTGAAATGGTCCAGTAACTAGTTGAAGAACAAATTAGTGATTTCTTTAATGTAAAAGATTATAAAATAGCAAGAAAGAATGCATGAGAATGAAAAATTATATACCCTCCTAAAAGGCCAAACTACAGAAAACCAAAAGAAATAAATAGAAAGAAACAGCTCCAAATAAGTAGTCAAAAATACAAAAAGGAACAAGAGAGAGAATCGAAAGAGTGGGAACACAAGAATAAGGGTTCATTTTCTTAATAGTGAGGCAGATCAAAAGGTGCAAATTACAAATCCCTCCACTTAAGAAAGAAAAAGTGCATTTTTTAAGAAGAAATAAGATTTTCAAGGTTGGACCTCTTCAATAGGAAGACCAATTGAACGTTCAATGGTTTTTCATCAGTTTTGCAAGGAAAAAACAAGGAGATAATAAACAGGGGATTTAGATACCAGCATGACAAAAAACATCTTAGTTTCCTCAACCTTGATAAAAAAAATAAAAAAGCATATGATGACAAAACCAAACAATTTACAAAAGTCATTTCTATATTACAGAGGTATTACAACTTCCAAACACAACAGATGAGGAAATGCCATTAAAACAGCATGACAATTGACAATATGATACAAAATCATTATATTATATAGAACATACCTTAGCAGCCACTTCCAATGATTTGCGGTAAAGTTCATTTGAAGGATCCTACATAAAACAAAATCACTCTGTTACACATTATTTATACAAGTCATCAAGAAAAATACTTCCCACACTGTAATGATACATTCAATGATCCTAAATTACAGCTGCACGTACCTCATCAACAGCTTGTTGGAAGTACACAGCTGCCTTGTCAAAATGAACTTTAGCCTCCTCCTGGTCTGGGATTAAAAATGCCTGTGATGTGAGAGCATTTCCGAGGCACCAAAGAGCATCGTGCTTGTTGGGATTCACAGAAAGAGCCTCCTCCAGCTTTGAAATAGCCTCTGCAAAATCAAGTTTCAAGTGAGAAATCCACAAAACACAAAGTAATGTTTAAAATCAAAAGTTAAAGCATAACCGCCCGATTTGCTGCAGTCAAAATATGACGAGTCAATCAGTAAATTAGAACCATAGATACAACATCAGATGACTCATTCTAATCTTAGTAAATAAGACTCAAGATACAAACTCGAAATATGAACCGTTCATTTTCATCAAACTGTTTCAATTTATCGACATCAGTGACTATGTTTCCAGATTCAACTAGATCCTGTCATGCTAAAATTGTGAAAAATGTCTATCTATGCCTCTCTTAGACATTAAATAGGTGCAGCTGCAGCCATATCAAAATTCATTAATATTTACAATGAAAGAGTGCCGATACAAATTTCACTTGATGAACATATAAAAATTTAATACGACATTCATGAATTTCTAAGTTTTTGTTTTCTAACAAACTGTAAAAACAAAAAAGAAGAAACTAGATCATAGAGAATACGCACCTTGGGTCATCTTCTTTGACTCAGGAAAATTCTGAAACTGAGACAACTCTAACAATGCTCCACCCCATCTTGTCAAGTTCTGCAGAGATTCAAAAGCTTAAAAACCAAAAATTTCACACAATTTCCAGCACAACAACTCAACTTTATGTACCACAAAAATTTCCAAAAATCAAATTATACACAAAATTTCCAACACAACTAATCATCCATATGTACCAAAAATATTTCCAAATTATACACAAAATTTCCAACACAACAACTCCTCCATATGTACCAAAAATTACACACAAAATTTGCATCATAACAACTCATCCATATAGATGTACTAAAAAATTCCGACAAATTATTCACGATTTTCAACACAAAAATCAACAACAACAAAAATAGATTGATCTGAACAATAACCTAAACAAGCTCAATCAACCAATCATGAATCGATCCATCAAATAGAAAATCCTAAAACTTTCATAGTTCCACAAAAAAAGAGAAAAAAAATCAAAGAATATAAAAATAAAAAGAATAAAATTAGGGAAAATTGAAACGAACTTCAGCATCGAGAGGGTCCTTGATGTATTCAGCTTCAGCGGTTTTACGTGCATGCTCGAAGAACAAAAGGCGATCGAAATCGTTCGCTTGCAAATCCATAGCTTCACTGAGAAACACAATTTGTTTCCAATTTCTTTTTCTCTGTTTTTAGGGTTTTGGGTTTTTGAGTGTAGAGTGAGAAAAGTAAATATCACCTTGTTTTTATCTTCTAAAAATAAAAATAAAAATAAGAATGTGATTTATATATACCAATAATCAATTATAACATTATAATTACTTATAAAATTATCTATATAATATTAATTTGTCGATTGTATAAAATTATAATATTTTTAATAATGTTTGATTTGCATTATAACTATTTATAAAATCATTTACGTAATTATAATTTATCAATTTATACCGACATTGAATACAAATTAACCACTAAAAATAATAGTAAATCTTACAAAATTTTATAAATTATTTAAAAAAGATACTTATTTAATCCATAAAAAATAATAAAATAATTGTTTAAATAAAAGGATAAAAAATCATACTAACATTCAGAAACATTTTATATAATAATATATGAGTGCAAATGTAGTGTACCGACGCTGTAAAATAGTTTCACACTATTATTAAATTTTAATCATTCAATCTTTCATATCATATTATACGATTTTTAAATCAACGATAGTTATTTAACTAGTTGATGTTGTGGCGCGTTATAATTAAATGACAAAATAAAATAATTTTATACATATTAACTTTATTCTTATAGTATATATATTTAAAAAAAATCAATTGTTTCATTGCATAAAGAAAGATGAAATTAGATAAAAACAAATACTAAATAAATAGTTAAATTGAAAGGAAAGAAATCACGACAAAACATGGTATTATCTTTATATATAAGTGTGCAGGTATATGTCTATCCATTTTTTTAATAAAAATAATAGGAGTTATAAACTTTTGTATAATTTTATGAAAAAAATAAAATTATTTAATCAGTTAAAAATGATAAAATTATAAATGAAGAAAATACAATTATTTAATCCGTTAAATATGAGGTTAAGAGCTTGTTTGATTGTGTTTTACTTTTTAGTTTTTGAAAACTATTTTATAAATAAATTTCAGAAAACTATTTTTAAAAATAAAATTTTAAAAAAATATGTTTGGCAACTCTAATTTTCTAAATTAGTTTTTGATTAGAAAATTGAAAAATGAAAAATAAAACACCATTTATATGTTTTGTTTTTTTGTTTTAAAAAGTATAATATTAAAAATAGTTTTACAAAGCAGTTTTTAAAAATAAGTAATTCAAACAAGTTTTTTAGTTTTTAAATTTTGAAATACTAAAATAGAGTTTTTGGGATGTGAATCAAACAAGCCCTAAATCTCTTAAACGAATGCTTTGTGTCCATCTGGTACAAACTCGGCCGAACTTGGGCAAGTGCTGGGAGACCAACAACACATGACTCAATTTTTTTTTAAAAATACCAAGACTCCAAAAAGAAAATTGGATTTGGTATTCCACAATTAAATTGTATTTCTAATATGTAAAAAATTCAATTTTTTTTTTTATTTTCATTCATTCTAAGATAAAAAAAATTGCTCCAAAATCGGACTTTCTGTAGAATGGTTGCCGCCCACCTTGGCCATTATCTAGCAACACTTACACCATTAACATCCTAAAAAACAGTAATTGCCTTCCCTTTCAAAATATCCTTAGTGAAAAAGAAATAAGCTATGCTAGGTCTACCTCAAGGACCATAAACAATGAAGAAACGCAAATCATTTATAGAAAGACCATAGATATGATTATAAGCATGTGCAATTTCTTCACCAACATTTTTTGTTGATGTGTAGAGACTAACTAGTTGATTTGTTGGATCCTTTTCGAAAAAAGGAACCTTCGAATTTAAACCGTAAACAGAACTCAAAGAAGTATAAACAGCTATAGGATTAGGGTCCGCCAATTTGGAAGCCTCTAGAAAGTTAATGAAACTGACGATGTTATTGTTAATACATGAATTAGTTTTGCTTTGCATAATGAACATCAGCTTGAGCAACAAGGTGCATCAAGTATGTGAATGGAACAAGTGTTAATGTTATTGTTGAAGGAAGAGGGAAACCACATTAAATAATCTGAATTCATAATTTTTAATTATAAATTATTTATCTGTAATTTTAATTTAAAATAATGACACCTCATTTAAAGGATGTTATAATTTTTTTTAATGGAAGTTAAGATGATGGACTATTTTAAAACTAATTTGTATTTGCAGGGATGTGAACAAAAAAAACTTATGAGAACAAAAATAAAATAAAAATTATAATTGCAAGGACTAAAGACATATTTAAATTTAAAATAAATTATTTATTAATTTGTTCATTCCACACTCTAGCGGCAAAAAAAATGTAAATAAAGAAAATAGAAAAATAGAAAGAAAAAAAAATTAACCCAAAAATTACATGAATAAAATTTTCAATAGTTATTTTCAATTGAAAATTTGAAATTTTCGCGAAATTTCTAGTTGAAAACAATTAACCGGATATATCAAATTTCCGATTAAAAATAATTCCATGAAATTTCATTTTTGAAAATTTCCGCATTGAGATATAACTACCGAAAACTTCATTCCTGAAATCTCCTGATAGAGAAATTCAAAAAAAAAATTACTTTTTCGAAAATTTGAAAATGTGGGGTATGATCAAAATATTCGAATTTATTTTAATTTTTATATTCACTTAAGGGTATTTTAGTAAGTTGAAAGAGAAAAATTATGAATGAGGATTACAAGTCAAATTATAGGGTACAAAATTCAATCTTCTTCCAAAAAATACTAAAAGAGAAGTGTTCACCCTGCACTATATGACCCAAAAACAAAAACAAAAACCTATAATTCAAAAACATAATAAATCTTATGAAAAAAGGAACAAAAACAAATAGAATTAGATTTTTGATGTTATTAATATTTACAAATTTTTTACATTATTTACTATTTAAATAAAGAATGTTGTTTTTGAGATAGGAAAATTACTGTAGTAAGATTTGCTAACTTAGCTAACCATTTTTTTTTGACCCATTAGCATTATCCTCCTCCATATGCAAATGATCCCCTAAATATATCCTTGTTTGTTTGTAGTTTTGTGCAAAAAGTTTGTTTTTTTTTTTTTTGCTAGTTATACTTCTTATTTCGTAGTTACATCTCTCAAACACAAAATATTTAGCGATATAAAATGATTAAAAAATAAAGTGAATATTATTAATCATTGATGAACAAATGAATAGTTGATATTATATGTATATGTATGACCAATTATAAGTGATTATAATATCAATCAACGACTCATTTTCTTTACGAATTTTTCACTTTAGATGAATCAAACTCTTAACTTAAATACTCTTAATTAACCTCATTTAATTTTCAAAACTTATTATATTCCTTTTATTAACATTTTACTGTATATGTAAGTGACACTTATACTGATTTTGTTAGTTTTTTTCTTCTGCGTTTGAGAATCAATTTCTGTAGATATACATAGAGGTGTACAAAGAACAAATTAAGCCGAGTTTGGTGTATCTCTTATTCGATTTTAAAATTAGATTTAATCAATTTTTAGATCCAAACTCGGCCCTTAATCCTTCAAAATAAAATATTATGAACAAATCAACAAAACTCATCCCAACCTTATTCAAACATTGGCTTCAAATGTGAAAATACCAAAAAAAAAAAAATCTAATTAAGTACTTGTCAATAATAGTTTTTAATTCCTTTAAAATAAAAATAAAAATAATGAGTATCGTTATTTGGTACAAACAATTTGCTTAAGAAAGAGAACAAGACATAAAAATAGGGATTTGGACAAATAAACATTAGAATACTATACATGAGACTTTGGAATTTTATATGGAAACATCATTCGATACAATCAATATTTCCCAAAAATAAACTATTACAATTTATCAATTGCATTTCTTTTTGTCTATAAAAGATATGATAAATACTATAGAAATTCACACACATAAGTATGAGGCCTCGAATTCAAAGCCAAAATATATATTCAACTTAATAATATCAACATTTTTATCGGTTGAATTATGAATGAAAGAGTAAATAACCTATTCATTAC
>JBBPBP010009778.1:4979249-4998027 GCA_037974735.1 Cicer chorassanicum | reverse complement strand
ATATATATATATATATATATATATGTCACTAAATAATTGTCATTAAAGAATTAGTTAAAATTAATTCGACATAAAAATAAATACAATTTGCAATGAGTTATTCAAAATTGTTTGAATTGAATAATTTTGCATGACTAGATGGATGTGTAATGAATGTCATACTTGATTGATTAGATTTATTGAATTTGTGCATTTTTTTCCTAGGTTCAAGAGGGTATTTGGTGATTCGGTTATTGGTAATTTTGTATTTTTTTTAAAATAGACAATCACCAAATACATCATAAGTTATATTTTTGTGATACTATATTAAATTCAATTGTGAATCATACATATTAAAAATTACATGAATTATTATTAATTTTGTTTGATTAACACTATTTATCATTATAAATTATTTGAATTTAGTTTACTTAAATTTTTATGATTATAATCATAGATTAAATTTCTATATTTCGGTTACAATTTACTATTCATTCCAAATATTTTTTTTGATAAAATTATCCCCCTCTTTTTGCATATAAAAAAGAAAATATTATAATAGTAGTATATAATCAAAGTGTTATAGTGTATTGCAACATGTGTTTTAAATTAATTGGGAGGAATAAATTGCAAATTGAATTAGTGTCAATCACATAGAAAATTGTTTTTAATGTGCTTAATTTATTTTAGTGCTTCATTGTAATCACATTGATGAAATTTTTACGGTTTTTTTTATAAAAGAAAAATGATTGTTTATGCCAAAGAATCAATAACTTACTGGGATTGATCATCCTTTCTTAAATTACGTCAAAAACCAAACTTACTTATTTCTATCTTTTTTAAAATCTTGACATGTGTGTATTTATTGTTTTCGTTTACAAATCTTTCGCATTGTATAGCATTAGTCTTTGTAAAAATGTCAAATTGTGGATTCGCGTTCCCATTAAAAACAACCATATTATAGTAGACATAATTATAATCGTGAATGAAATGAAATTAATTAATATATTTTGTTGTTATAATTTTACTTATTGGCAAAAATAAATTTTAAAATTGAAACAGTGTCAATGACATTTGAAATTGTCTATAATGTACTTGATTTATGTTGGTCTTTAATTGGAATTACACTCATGAAATTTTTATGTTTGACAAGAAATAAATTTCAAATTGAAATAGCGTCAGTGTCAATCATGTTGAAAATTGTTTTCAATGTGCTTGATTCAGGTGTTATATAGGAGATGTTTGTAGCCATGAATGTAAAATGAAATTAATAAATATATTATGTTTTTATTATCTTAAATATAATTATTTTATTAAATATTGTTATGGCAAATAATAATTTGTGACAAGACATCCGGTATATTTCATAGTGAGAGACCTTGAGAATTGAGAACAATTTGTTAATAACTTAATCAATGTAAATCTCAAATTATAATTAAATAAAAAAAGTTATTAAAATTAATCCGTGGATACACCTCAATTAAGACAATGTGGATATACCTCAAAATGTATTTTTTGGGTTCACTTACATTTGAATAAAAATTAATTGAAATTAAAAGGTAAAAAGAACGTGGTTATTAGAACTAAAAACTTTCATCATTCATAGTGTACTATCTTGATTCTAACCATTGATATTTTTTTTATTAGGGATTATTTTGGAAGGTTAATTACATGCACTGTTTACTATAATAAAGTGACATGTGTAATTCTGAAATAGAGGCAGGCATGTGGTTGTTTGTTGTCATATTTTTTAATCAATGTAAATTTCATTACATTTGTATATATTATAAATTAGTGCATAGCATGTGACAAACACATGATAAATTATTAGATTAATTAAAACGATAAATCATAAATAAATAAATAATTATATATTACAATATAAATAAAACATACAATATCATGAATAATAAAAATAAAAATTGTGTTTAAATTATAATTTAAAATGGATGTCATAAATACAGTTATGTTGTTTGGTATAGTTGATTACGCATTATGAAATTTTTTACGATAAACTACAATGGCAGTCACGTCACATATTTGATCGTGTTCATTTAGAATAAGCAACTTCATATCTTTTCTGGAGTGACTCTAGATACAACCATATATAATTGTTCATGTGTAAAAACTAGTCTAGGAAGATATATGCCAACATGAGAAACTAATTCACATTGACTCTTATTAATTGTCATTACGAAACAAAAAATCAACGAAATTTATCTCCTCATAAACTTAAATGGTAAACCCAGGTCTCGGAACCATATTCATTCCTGTGATGACAGTTGCCCCTAAAAAATTCTTGCCTAAATGAGTGATTGTAATTTTTGTTCCGTTACACAACCCATCAGCTTGATCAATATTCTTCATTAACATTGAAGGACAACATACTTTAAGTGTTAATTTGTGATTTGGAATACCTAAGCACTTAATATCGTTGAGGAATTCGGTAGTGAACTATTGACTTTGTAGTTCATTTGAATCAAATTTACATATTGAATATGAACTCAAATATTCATTTTCTTCACCTAGAATCAATGACAAAAGAGTATTGTTGACGTGCTCAACATCATCTAAAGTTGGAGCAAGGATCCATCGTTCCTAAAAAATGCAACATCATGTATGTTGTTTATAATTTCACGATAAGTGAAATCTATCAAGGCGCATAAGGGATCAATTGTGTCAAATTAATTTTCATCATTATGACTTTATTGGTCCAAATTAATTTTATTTTTCTGATATAAATTTTCCTAACAACAGTTAATAGAATTTGACCTGAAATTATTAATGCGTGGTCAATTTTATGGCAATGTTATTATCAATTATCAATTAATAACAATTGATTGATGATAGTCAATTAATAGAAATCAAAATTCCAAAATTTTGAATTTTCACTGCTAAATATTTTCAAAATAAAATAAAATAATAGGATATAGCAAGATGGAGAAAGAAAATACCAAGATAATTTCGTAAAACATATAGCATGTGGCTAAATTATATAATGTTTAGCATACATCATCATTTATATCAAATAATTTGTTGATTTTATGAAATTATTATTATAAAAACTGTATATCATATATCATTATTTATCTAGTTGTAACATTTAGTTTTTGGTTCAAATTATTATTATTATAAAAACTGTATATCATATATCATCATTTATATAACAGTTAAATGTTTATTGGTTCAAATTGATTTTATTTGTATGTTATAACTATCCGTAAATATGACATTATTTGTTAAAATTGATTGTTTATGTGTCTAAAAATTTTGACATTTAGTATTCATACCACATTTATGGAAAAAAATTAGTCTAAATAAAGTTGTTATCCAAATTGATTTTCGTAATTAAGACTTTTATCCAAATTAATTTTATTTGTCCGTTATAACTTCTGATAACCTATTGTCGTTAGATGTGATAAATCATTAAATAGCAAGTGATCTGTGATGTACAATCAATATCATTAGTATATTATGTTGAGATAAAATTCTAAATCAAGTGTGTTAAACATCAACATCATTACTTAATTATTCAATAATCATGATTCTGATTATGTTACTATTTAACATGTTTTTTTGTTTGATTTATAATCATACAACAATCAACGATCTCACTATGAAATAAATCAAAAACATCATATCTTACTTTCTTTTATAAAGAAACATTCTAGTTTTTATAAAAGAAGATTATGGTTATTTCTTTTAAAAACAACTCATTCTCCATAGTCAACACCTCAAGTTAAAGAATATCAAAACTTTTCAAATCGATAGTCAAGCCCATAACTCAAGCTGGAGGTTCAAAGAAGCAAAACAAAATCCAAATTGATGACCAACAAGCACTAGGTGTGTACAAAGGTCGAGTTTAGTGTGTCTCTTACCCGGTCCCAAAATGAGACGTCAAATAGTAATCCTTACACTTTTTTTTTTAGAAAAAACAATTAAACATAAATAAACTCATAATAAGTTACATATGGTTACCAATTGCCAATTCATTCAAGAATAGTAAACTTATAATATTGTTTTACAAACTATAAATTATTAAGTTAGTGATTAATTTTTTTAGAGAGTGTGAATTAATAATAACCTAAAATAATAACAAAAAATAATCATCTGTCCTTAAATTATTTTGGGACGGGACGGGTAACCCGAGGGGTAACACAAACCCAGTCCTTTTTCTACCTTGTCTTGTCCTTATTCTTTTGTCCTTATTTTTTCTAGGACCCATTGCTTATAGGACAAGATGGGTTCGCGGGACAAACCGGGTCTTGTACACCACAAACAAGGACAACAAGGGCAACATGAACACCCCTAATAGAAAAATAAAATTAAAGTGACAAAAATAACATATATTCAGTCAATATTTAAACTTTCAAAACATGACATTTCTAATTCGTTGCAACATTATCCAAAAAAAAGAAAGAAAATTAAAAACTAGGATTAATATTCTAATTCAACAAAAAATTTGACAAAATAAGAATAATTTGAGCAACTTGTGTGACAACACCAGCATATTTTGGAAGTTCAGAGGCATCTTGAAATGGTGGAGTACCCGGTGAATCTCCTGAAATACAATTATCAACATCGGTCATGATAGAACTTGCACGCATATTCACACCATTGTAATCTCCGCTCTTTAAGAGTTGTTCGGCTTCAGAAACCTCACCAAGCGCTCCTTCGTTTGCTCCAAAATTCGACAAACAATTATTGTAATGAGTTTTTGTCTTGGGATCACTACTTTGTCCACTTAGTTTCGTGATTAGGTTGATTGTGTTGGTTATGTCGGTACGAACGACATCAATAGTGTATTGTGTAAGACTAACGAGGTCTTCAGTTGCACCACCGGGTTTTGATTTGAGAAGATTTAAACAAAAAGAAGGGTCTTTGGCTTTGTTGCAAATGGTTTCAATATTTGCAACTTTGGCTGCATACGAGGAAGCAACACATAAAAGAAACACAAGTGCAATGAACGAGTAACGAGACATATTGTATTTTTTTTTCTTTCTCTTCTTCTCAATTCTCCTATTGTAAATTGTAATTGTTATATTGGTATTGCCTTCACCCCAGTGGCTTTTATACATAAATTTGTGTCTTTATTTTGAGAATTAATATTTGACATGATTGAGTTATTAATAATGTTCTAGATATACATATATAATATAATTTGGTTTTGTATTTAAAAACAGTCACGTTATATGATTTTCTTTCCATATATATGATATGACTGAATGATTTTCTTTCCATATATAGGATATGATTGAATTAATATTTTAAAAGACAATTTTTGCATAAAAAGTGTTGTAGATTTGAAAAGACTATTAATAACTTTTAAGATTTTAAAATATTAACAAAATTTCTAATATGGATTTCTAAGAATTTATATCATAAGCATTTGTAGGATTTGAAAAGATTTTTTTATAAGAATGTAAAGATTTTAAAAGACTATTTATAAGATTTCAAAAGATTTTTTCCAATTGATATTTTATAATTAAAATTTTAAAACATTTTTTACGATTCATATTTTATTATTAAGATTTTAATATATTTATAATACAATAATTTTTAAGATTTTAAAATGAAATTATAATATTAAATAACAAAATATAATAAATAAACTATAAAGTTCGAATAAATATATAAAAAGATATACTGTTATTTATAATTATATGAGTATATAATTTCTATACTATTTTTATTTATAATTATATGTAAAAATAAGACATTTTCTATAATGTAAAATGTACATGTGACATTCTCACATTGTCTCTGTTTTCTGGTGAATTTGGTCATTATCAATACTATATAAAGATATGATATATTCTATAATGTAAATTGTACACGTGACGTTCTCACACTTTCAATGCTCTTCGATGCATATGGTCATTATTACAATTTCCAAATAATATTTTAAAATTAAATAAAAGTAAAAATATATATTTAAAAAATATATGTACGTGATCTTAATTTTTAAATAAATATATCAATTCTTCTAATCTTAATTTTACTTCTATTTAATTTCAGTCATTTTGGAGTGAGTAATAAACACTATTAAATTAATGCGCCTAATTTAATAAATAATAAAATTTCTAAATAGTAAACAACATCAATTTTGTAATCAGACAAAATCAAGAGTAAGAAAATAATAAGAAAAGTACACAAACATAGAAGTTATTCTATTTAGACTAGATCGGTTATTAGTCATTCTACCAAAAAAACAAAAAGATTGATTATCACTCAAACATTGAAGTCATATTTTGTCATAGTAATGAGAATGCTTGATAAATACAAAAAGTGGTCTCTTCATAATAATCACAACAATGGTTGGTTGCTCTTTTGGAATTGGGATAGCAAATCTCATGATAGAAGTATGTGAATAACTTGTTGAAACAAATTAACGGTTGCTTTAGTTAAGGATAAATCGTTTAATAAAATATGAGTTCGAATTTTAATTTAAATAACTTTTGATTATGTTTTACTTATCTCCCGGTCAAATTCTTGAGATAACAAATTAAATTTTTGTTAATTTTGAGATAACATAGTTTAACATTGAACCTTGAAACTACTTTTATTTATATGTTTGTTTCATAGTATTGAAATCATAAATCCTTCTCATTTCATTGATTATCAATTAGATTTTAGTCAAAATTCAAAGAATATTTTATGTTATGAAGTATAGAGAATCAGTCATTGATTAAGAGTGTAAGTTAACGACTAGGAGAGTAATAAAAGGTGTAAATTGTCTAAGTTATAAGTTATTATTTAATAAATTAATTAATGTTATAAATATTTGTGTGTCCATTTTTTTCTAAACTTTAATATTTAATTGTTGGTCTATAACTCCCATATGAATTATGATTATCAACATAGAAATTGATCATAAATTAAAGGAATGACTTACATATATTAATTTGTTGACTTGATTGAATCAATATCTCAAGACATGATTGCATGTTATCAATGTAAAATTAAGCAATTATAATATCATAAATATTGGTCATACAATTAACTTTATACATCTAAACAATGAATTTTAAAATTTATTTTTGCTTATGAACATATGTTACATGATGTTCAACATCAAATCCTATAAACATTAATTACTTTCTAAATTATTTCTAGATAATTATGAAAGAGATCTCTTAGTAAAATAAGTTGCACAACAATCTCATAAACATCTGGTTGTGAGTCGACAACAAATATACATGTGATAATTTAGTTTATGATTGATGTATTGATCCACACGATTCATTTGATCGATGTATTGGCTCACAAAAATCATCTCATATACATTCTAAAAATATGAGATACATATTCTATCAAATTATCAATTTCCTTTGTGAACACACTAAAAATTATTGGGTTGAAGAATCTTCTAGTTCTTTCAATATATGTTGACATAAAAAAAATCTATTTTTTGCTTCAGATGGCCCAATAGGTATTGCCAACAAAAAACTGTAATATGATTTGTAAACTTCTGCTTTACAAATAATACACATGTTTCAATTGTTTCAACTATTTTAAATCAACAATGAACAAACATAATTTGTAAAAAAAATTCACCAAATGAAATAATTTTAGTATATATTTTAAAAACTTAATTTTTCTTTTGCACTATCATGCATATGCATATATTAGAGGTTATTATTTAAACAAATATGGAAACACAAAATTTTATTTGATAAATAAAACTCTATAAACCATATCACATATTTTATTAAAATAACTATATAATCATATGACATTTATTAACCATATGACATTCTTTTTTTCTTCTTTAAAAGTTGCACAAAAGAAAATAAAAATATTCATAACAATTAAAAAATATATAAAATAGTGATAGTCAAGCTTAGATTTTAGATAATTAATTATATAATCATGCAAGACTAATTGATCAGATACTTAATCATCTTAAAAATGATAATTATTAAAATACGAGTATAAGTGTGTAATTGTAATTAGACTTTAATTCAATATACTATTAGATAAATGTGCGTATTAAAAATTGTATTTAAAATAATCATTTTAATAATAACTAAAATGTGACAAATAAATTGATATTAGGTTAGGATCCTTGAGTATGACTTGCTTCAATGATTTTTAAGCATCTCTACATGAGTTGGACACGTGATTTCTGTTTTGAGGGTTTTGACCTTTAAGAGGTGAGGATGGCTCGAGTTGTAACACCCCAAATTTTATAATAAATTATTTTATTAATAAAATAAAATTTTAAATAATTATTTTGGTGTTAAAATTATTTTAGAATATACGTTGATTAATTTTGAGATTAACTTTTCTTTATAGGTGGGCTTTCTATGAGGTACTAATCTTGTACATATTAGACTAAACGTGTGATATAAATAACAAATATTATATTATTTTATATATTTTTCTAAAAATAATAGTATTTTAGTGTAATATTTTAAATATTAAGATTTTAGACGATTTGATGTGTATATGCGTGTACGTAATAAATGTGATTTTTTTTGTGCCTTTGAATGATGTTAAGTGTGCACATAGTTATATTTCAATTATTTCTAACTAGGTTATATATTTAGTTATTTATTGGATAAATAATCATCTTGAGGTGTTAGTAACATTGCAATTGATTTCCTTTATTTTTATATATTTCCTATGGCATGGTGGTTTTATGCATATTTATTGTGATTTAGTAATTAATATAAATTGTTGATGTCATATTTATTTATTTTATCGTTTTGACTTCTATAAAGATAGTAGTATTTTTATGTTATTTTGTAAAATAGTGCAGTAATAATTGTAGTTATTATTTTGCATATGAGAGTTTTGGTTATTAATGTATTTTAAAAGATTAATCATTTTAATTACTTTATTTTTTAAAATATTAGTTTCGAAATATTAATAATATTTTAGTAATGGAATGGTATAAAAAAATATTAAAAATATTAGTTTTGGTAATTATTGGTTTTATAAAAAAAATAAAATAAAATAAAGGAGTAAAATATGTTTTATAGGTTAAGCCGATATACAAGAGTAAAAAGTAATAATAATAATAATAATAATAACAATCAACAAAAAAAAAATACAATAACAAAAAGGAAAAAGGGAAGACGGAGCCCATCTTCGTCTTCTTCTTTGTAGTATATGCCTTCGCCTCCATTCCTATTTCGTCTCCATATTATCTCTTCGACCATGACCATTATAGTGGGTGTCGTGCAAAATCGAGACCACATTTGTGATTATTTTGATCTCCTCTTTCATTCCCAACCTGAATCGCAAGTTGAAACGCCTTATTTCTCTTTGTCAAAAATCACACCTCCACCTTTTGATCAAGATTTCAGCCATCATGACTATCATCAACGAAAACCGAGACCATATTTGGACTCCACGAAACACTCTCTTCCATTACCTTTGCTTGAAATCGTCAACCGTTACACTTCAGAAAACGAGTCTCCACCGTTGTCGTGGCTGTTTTTCTTGAATTCCGGCCAGCACGTTCATCGTCTTGAAAAACTAATATTTTTTTGGATTCTTCTCGTCGAAACCTTCAAGAAACACTACTCATTTGCGTGTTTCGGTGAAGTTGACGACAGGCCCTATCAGTGCTCCAGCGCGTCGGTGAAGTCTTTCCTAATAACTTGTTTCACTTCGTTTTGAATATGTTTCTTCTCCTAACATTTTTGTTAGTTATGTAACACTGATTTTTATGCTATGCGTAAATTATCAATCATGTTTCATTGACTCTGCAGATTCGTCGATGTTTTTAGACTTGTTCATTGCGCGTTGTCGACATGTCATGGTTGCTGAAAATTGTTCTGATTCTTTTATCGTACGAAAGCGTCAAATTGAGGTATGGAGTGAGAGTGAGTTCGAATTCATGAGTGTAAATTAAGTGAGATGAACGGGAAAACCGTATTTTTCATAGTTCATTAGAGGCTCGCTTCGTACGGCTGAAGCCTTTTGAATAATAATTGACTAATGAGAAAACTTGAATTTGGTGAGGTTAACATATGAGTTAGAAACTTGTTTAGGGTGTTGTTTGATTTATTTTTGAAGACCGTGTGGTAGTTGAATTATTGTAGAATTGTGTATTTGACGTATTCTGTGTTTTGTATATATCCACCTTTGATATTGTTATATGATATAAAATATGATAAACTGTAATTATTTGTATTGCAATTGACGTGGTGTGTGTAAATGATCTATTATTATTATTATTATTATTATTATTATTATTATTATTATTATTATTATTATTATCTGTGAGTGAAAATCCAGTATTATTGGAGTTTGTGTATTATGATGATAAATTTTGAATGTAATATATAACCATAGAAATATGCAATGGTGATGTGTACTTGTTGACTTATGATGTTACCACCTTGATGAATATCATGAAATGCATATTGTATTTAATTGAAGAGTGATGAATTCGACCTGTGCCAGTGATGGTTCTCTTAATGGAGTGAGTAGCCTAGGCCAACGATAGGAGAAAATAGATGTTGATAATTTTTGAATTGAAGATTATTTTGTCATCATATAGGTAGGGCCTGACATGCCTAATGATTTTGGGGAAGTACAACTGAATGAGACTAATCGTGGTAGTTGTTGTTGAGCCTTAAGGCAAAATTATTAGACCTTGGAGGTATTCAGGTGGGGAATTCCTACGTGACTTGGAGGCAGCACTCCAAATGTTGGGAGCTACCATGCAACACACGTTTACCTTGACTGTCGCGTATATGTGTCTCGGGTTGAGTTAAGGGGATCTATGAGGACAAAGTCAATTTGAATTTTCCGTCCACTTGCGTGGTAGCATCGTATCAAGCCTTCTAGCTAAGTACTTCAAAGTTAGAATGGTACCAAAGAAAGAGGAGTCTAGAGTATAAGAGCATGTATAACATTACTTGATTGGCGTGTTGACTTACTTGACGTTGTCGAATGTATCAATGTTTAACCTTCATTATTATTGTTAATTGTGATTTGATATGATACTGTGTTTAATTAATGTTTTATGTGTTCTTCTCAATTATTTTATACTATTACATGTTTTCGAAGTTCACCCAGCGTTGCTTGTGTTTGACGCTTGCGAGAGTGCAATTATTTCAGGTTATCGATTGGTGATCCATGCTCTGATAGGTGATACTGGGTGGGAGTAATTTGTTGTGTTTTGTTGAGTTATGAACTAATTTTTGTTTTGTAAACTGTATCGATCAATCGTGTTATATTCAATCTTTTATTTGGAGATAAAAATTAATTGTCTATAAGTTTTGAATATGTTTTTATATCAGAAATATTTGTTTAATAAACCTCAACTATATTCGATATTAAATGATTTTTAATTAAGAGTTTTTATGCAAACGTCTTGTGTAAGTGTGAGTGTGACGTCTTGAGCCTTACATTTTAAAAGAAATTTTTTTATATTCTATTTCGGAACTGCTGCAAATCTCTTTCAAAACTAGTGTATTTTACTTTTTATTTCAATTTGAGTTTAGGCTGTCTCACAAGTAATCTCTTGCTTGTGACATACTTAGCCAGTGAGAGGCGATGATGGTACTCAGATTGTCATGAGGAGTAACGGTGGATTGTTTGCATGTTATTTGGTTAACATGTGCATCATATTCACTACAAGAAATATATGTATTTGTGACTGCTAAAAGTCCCAACAAATGGGGAAAGAAGACATTTGCGACAAACTAAACGACCACAAAATACAACTGTTCCAATTAGAATTTGTAGTGGGTTTTTTCCGTCAAAAACCTGTAAAGTAAAGAATTTTATGATGGTAAATTTTGAATTTTAGTATATGTGAGAGTTTTTTTTACCAATATGTGCATGTGCATAAAACCTGCAAATACATATTTTTAAGCTGGCCACATGTGCATGTATTTCATGTAGTGATTTCATATGAGAATTATGCAGATGAATTGTAGCTATGAATTGGGACGATGAGACCACGATAGGTTTGTGAAAATCCTAGGTGACACGTGACAATCCCACAGTGTTGGGATGTACTTCAAAAGCTGGACAACTCTAACTAGTGAAATGACAACATCATACAAGTGAGTGATGGGGAATAAACACATAAACACAATAACAAGTAATACGCAGCGGATATAAAATTCCCCCAACTTGCAAGAACCCGTGAGGAGCAACAACAAATATATGGCAGCAAATTAATCAAAATAAAAGATTGTAAAGAACACCGATATTTTAACGTGGAAAACCCCTCAATGCAAGGGTAAAAACCACGGGTCGTCCAAACCAAAGAAATAGCTCCACTATAATCAAATAAGGATACAAGAGAGTCTCAAAAAGATGCACCAAGTGTGCCTACAACCAGCCAAAATAACAAAGCACTAAAGCTTACAAATGAAAAGCAAGAAGAAGTGAAACATCCAAAACACCTGCTACTGTGCGAGCCTGATATCTCCCTCTCCAGATGTCGTTTCGCCGATCCGACCGTTGAAATCGAAGCCCTGGATGTTGCGAACCTACTATCCAAATTTCAGCCCGATCCAACGGTTAACGAATGCGCAATTGATGTTTTTCTGAGACTGATTTAACAAAATCGGGAATAGGGTTTACTCTTCTCTTTTCTCTTTTGGTGGCTGCCTTTTCTCTCAAAATAGTATCTCTCTTCTAAACCCTAATTAGACCACTCTTCACTTAAATAAGTGAGACACATGGACTACAATATTTGGGCTTATCTCCACATAGGAAGGGAGCCCAATACCCAACACATCTCCCCCTCACAACTATGTGGAGATAATCGCCAAACCGGCGATATCACAACAAGTTTCAAACTTCCCTCTTGGTAATGCTTTAGTCATCATATCAGAATCATTATAATCAGTATGAACTTTAGCCAACTCCAATAACTTAGCTTCCAAAACATCACGTATCCAATGATACCTCACATCAATGTGTTTGGACCTGCTATGAAATGTAGAATTCTTACCAAGATGAATAGCACTTTGACTATCGACAAATAATACATATTTATCCTGAATAAACCCAAGCTCCTGCAAGAATTTCTTCAACCAAATCAACTCTTTGCATGCTTCGGTAATGGCAATGAACTTTGCCTCAGTTGTAGACAATGCTACACATTTCTGTAATCTCGACTGCCAAGCCACAGCTCCATCTGCAAATTTAATCATGTAGCCTGAAGTTGACTTTCTTGAGTCAATATCTCCAGCCATATCTGAGTCGGAGTACCCCACCAAAATAGGTTTGTCACCTCCAAAACAAAGCCTCATACATGTAGTACCACGAAGATACCTCAAAATCCATTTTACAGCATTCCAATGCTCTCTACCTGGATTTGACAAAAATCTACTGATTGTACTAACAGCATGCGCAATATCTGGTCTTGTACACACCATTGCATACATCAAACTACCCACAGCAGAAGCATAAGGAACTCGTTCCATGTCTCTTTTCTCATCTTCACTAGAAGGACTTTGTTTAGAACTCAACTTAAAATGAGCAGCAAGAGGAGTACTTACAGCCTTAGAGTTTTCCATTTGAAACCTTTGCAACACTCTCTCAATATAGTGTTCTTGTGACATCCAAAGTTTCTTCTCCTTTCTGTCACGCATGATTCTTATGCCAAGAATCTGTTTAGCTGTTCCCATGTCATTCATGGCAAATGACTCGCCCAACTGCTTCTTTAACCTGTCAATCTTGGAAATATTTTTCCCAACAATAAGTATGTCATCAACATATAATAACAGGATAATGAAATCATCGTTAGAAAATTTTCTAACAAATACACAATGGTCAGAAGTAGTCTTCATGTATCCTTGGTCACACATAACAGACTCAAACTTTTTGTACCACTGCATTGGAGCTTGCTTCAAACCGTATAGGCTCTTTCTTAGTCTACACACATAGTCTTCCTTGCCTTCAACAAGAAAACCATCAGGTTGCTTCATGTAAATCTCTTCCTCCAAATCACCATGAAGGAAAGCTGTTTTTACATCCATTTGCTCTACCTCTAAGTCAAGAGTAGCTACCAAACTCAACACGGTTCTAATTGATGACATCTTTACCACAGGTGAGAAAATCTCATTAAAATCAACACCCTTTCTTTGACGGAAACCTTTCACCACTAATCTGGCTTTATACCTCGGAGACTTTGAGTTACTCTCAAGTTTCACTTTATAGATCCACCTGTTTTCCAAAGCCCTTTTGCCTTTTGGCAATTTCACCAAATCATAAGTGTGATTATCATGCAAGGATTTCATCTCATCATGCATTGCATCCAACCACTTTTGACTTTCTTCACTCTCCATGGCCTCTTGAAAACACTCAGGTTCCCCTTCATCAGTCAAATTCACATACTCATCTGAGACATACCTTGTAGATGGTTGTCTCTGCCTCTTAGACCTCTTGAGTTGGGTTAGAGATGATTCAGAAGCATCATTAAGATTCTCATCGTGTGACAACTCATGATCTTCACTAGTTGGGATATTTACCTCATCTCTAAGTCGATGATCATCAACACAATCATGTGGCTTATCATTCTGATCACTACCATCAGTAGTATCCAAATCAGGAACAGGTGACTGAACTGGATCACCATCAGATAAGACGTTATCTCTCTCAGGTGTAGTCTTCTCCACCTTATCAATGTCTTCAATAGTTTGGTCTTCCATGAACACTACATCACGACTTCTAATAACCTTTTTGTTTATAGGATCGTATAACTTGTAGCCAAATTCATCTTCACCATAACCAAGGAAGATACATTGCCTTGACTTTGCATCCAACTTGGATCTTTCATCCTTCGGAACATGCACAAAAGCCTTGCAACCAAAGACTCTCAAGTGATCATACTTGACATTCTTCCCAAACCATACCTTGTTTGGTACCTCACTATTCAAAGCGATAGTAGGAGTAAGATTAATAACATGCACCGCCGTGTACAGTGCCTCACCCCAATAATGTTTAGGCAACTTAGCTTCAGAGAGCATACACATCACTCTCTCAACAAGT
This sequence comes from Cicer chorassanicum, assembly GCA_037974735.1. Taxonomy (NCBI): domain Eukaryota; kingdom Viridiplantae; phylum Streptophyta; class Magnoliopsida; order Fabales; family Fabaceae; genus Cicer; species Cicer chorassanicum. The sequence continues at coordinate 4,983,075 of JBBPBP010009778.1, read as the reverse complement.
GTCCGATTCATCCTCTCTGCTAAACCATTCAGCTGAGGAGTTTTAGGAGTAGTCTTTTCATGTGATATACCCTGCTGTTTGCAATAGACATCAAAGGGTCCACAATACTCACCACCGTTGTCAGTATGAACACATTTCAACTTCTTGCCTGTCTGCCTTTCAACCAAAGCATGAAATTGTTTGAATTTCTCCAACACTTGGTCTTTTGTCTTCAGAACATAAACCCATATTTTCCTGGAACAGTCATCAATAAAGGTAACAAAATAAAGTGCACCACTAAAAGAGTTTACCTTTAAAGGGCCACAGACGTCAGAATGCACCAAATGAAGCAACTCTGACTTTCTAGAGGGATGATGCCTTTTGAAGGATACTCTAGTTTGTTTACCAATTATGCAGTGAGAACATTTCTCCAAATCTACATTCTTCAAACCTGGAAGCACATCATTTCTAGCTAAACAATTTAACCCTTTTTCACTGATATGGCTAAGTCTTCGGTGCCACAAAGATGATTTCGTATCCATGGCATTCACACTGTCTTTTGCAACTACAACTTTTGTCCAATACAGTTTACTAATTTTCTCCCCTCTAGCCACAACCAAGTTACCTTTACTGAGTTTCCACTTTCCAGAAGCAAAATGATTATCAAAACCACTTTCATCAAGCATATGCACAGAGATCAAATTGAAGCGAACATCTGGAGCATGTTTGACTCCTTTAAGCAACAATTGCATTCCCGTGTTGGTTTGCAAGCATACACCACCAACACCAATTACCTTAGATACACCATCATTACCCATCTTCAAAACTCCAAAATCCCCTGAAGTATAAGATGTGAAGAACTCCTTCCTCGGTGTAACATGTAGTGTAGCACCACTATCAATTATCCACACGCTCTCATCAGATACAAGATTAATTGACTCATAGTCACGGAGAATAACAAGATCATCACTAGTAGCAGTAGTAACACGGTCATCATCACTATCATCATCACGACCCCTTTGTTTCTGCTTACCTTTCTTGCCTTTGTTCTCCTTTTTCCACAGAAAACAATTCTTCTGTATGTGCCCTGTTTTATGACAAAAATGATACTCCACATTTTTGTATCTAGACTTGGACTTGCTTCTGCTGTTTTCTCTACCACCCCTCGGCTCTTTTTTCTGACTTCTCCCCCTATTTTCAGTGACAAGAACTTCAGATTGAGATGAAGAACCTTGTGCCTTCCTTCTCATCTCCTCATTCAAAACACCACCCTTAGCCGTTTCCAAAGAAACAACGCCATTAGGAGCTGAACTCGTTATAGAAACCCGAAATGTCTCCCAAGACTCTAGTAAAGATAACAGTAAAAATGGTCCCAATAGCTCATCATCAAACTTGATACCCATTCTAGACATTTGATCAATGAGCCCCTGAAATTCACTCAAGTGGTCCGAAATAGACGTTCCCTCCTTATACTTCAAACTTATGAAACTATTCAGTAAAAATAATTTATTATTCTCTGATTTAGAGGCAAACAAAGTCTCTATCTTCTCCCACATAGTTTTTGCATTTGCCTCATTAGCAATATGATTATAAACATTATCTTCTACATATTGCCTAACAAAACCACATACCTGTTGATGTTCAAATTCCCAGTCTTCCTTAGATTTAGTATCCGGCTTTTTAGAACCAAAAATAGGAAGATGCATATTCTTCACAAATAACAAATCTTTCATCTTGCCCTTCCACAAATGGTAATTAGTACCATTCAAGCATACCATCTTTATATTCATATTTGCCTCCATCCTTCAAGCAAGTCAAATAACCCTTTAACCAAGAGCTCTGATACCACTCTGATGGGGAATAAACACATAAACACAATAACAAGTAATACGCAGCGGATATAAAATTCCCCCAACTTGCAAGAACCCGTGAGGAGCAACAACAAATATATGGCAGGAAATTAATCAAAATAAAAGATTGTATAGAACACCGATATTTTAACGTGGAAAACCCCTCAATGCAAGGGTAAAAACCACGGGTCGTCCAGACCAAAGAAATAGCTCCACTATAATCAAATAAGGGTACAAGAGAGTCTCAAAAAGATGCACCAAGTGTGCCTACAACCAGCCAAAATAACAAAGCACTAAAGCTTACAAATGAAAAGCAAGAAGAAGTGAAACATCCAAAACACCTGCTACTGTGCGAGCCTGATATCTCCCTCTCCAGATGTCTTTTCGCCGATCCGACTGTTGAAATCGAAGCCCTGGATGTTGCGAACCTACTGTCCAAATTTCAGCCCGATCCAACGGTTAACGAATGCGCAATTGATGTTTTTCTGAGACTAATTTAACAAAATCGGGAATAGGGTTTACTCTTCTCTTTTCTCTTTTAGTGGCTGTCTTTTCTCTCAAAATAGTCTCTCTCTTATAAACCCTAATTAGACCACTCTCCACTTAAATAAGTGAGACACATGGACTACAATATTTGGGTTTTTCTCCACATAGGAAGGGAGCCCAATACCCAACAGTGAGAGTGTGAAGCATATGGAGCCTTTAGAAATTATTATAGTAAAAGCAACAATTAACGAGTAACATCATAATTATTATTATTATTATTGAAAATTAATTTGTTTATCAAAATAGAATCAAGAATCTCAATATTGAATCTTCAAATGTTAAATTTGGCTAACAAAGCTTAACCACCATATTTAAGAGTTTGATCTTTATAACCCGCACTACTCATAGACTTCTCACTAATTTTCCCTCCGTTGGGAGTCGAATTTGATACCTAAAGATTAAGTATCATATTTTATTCGCTCTCATTACCAATTGAGCTCGCTAAATTTCAACGGAAAAGAGTCGATAAGTTTGTGAGTACAATACTAGTCAGAGAGGTCGGATTGTTATACCAAAAGATAGAAGAACAAAGAGAATGAAAAATTAGAAATAGTTATTTTTTGTAATTTAACTTATTCTTTTATTTCTTTTAAATTTTATTTTTTGCAATTTAATTTTTTTCTTTTAAATAATTAATTAATTTTTATTATATGTTTATTTTTTTCAATTTGTTCTTTATTAGAAATTAGAAATTGTTTTATGGAATTTACATATGTGTTTTTTTCTTTTTCATTTCTACCAATTTTGTTCTATTGATGACTAATCTTAAAGGATGTTACGTGTAAAATTTTCTCACTCCATTGACAATATGTGATGAAACACTTCCTGAATTAAAATATACAAATAAGTTAATCCGATTGAAGAAGTTTAATAGATGTGATTAGCTCAGTTAATTTGAGTTAAGATTTAAATAACCGGAACATAACTAATTATTATATTTAAACGCGAATTAAGAGAGAGAAAAAAAACTAAATATAGCATTGAAAACTATGACAAATTGAAAAAGTAAGAACAAACTAATCAAATTTGGATAAAAGGGTAAAACACAAAATAAATTATGGATAAAATGGTAATAATAAGTTTGAAATAGTGTAGTTTGTTGGTTGCATCTACATTTTTATGAAACTACCACAACATGTATATAGTTATTGATGCAGTATCTATCTATCTATAAATAAAATATTAAATCAATAAAATAAACTAAAAATACAAGCTATAAATGGGGTAATTCAAGGGAATTGGTTTCAATTTTTTAATTTATATCAAACTATTTCATTACAATAAATAAATTGCTTTAAAATTAAAGTTATATTAAATGGTGGGGGCCTATTTAAATAATTCAATTAAGGTAAAGAAGATGTTACAATATATTTTAAATTATATTTTACAAGAATAATTAATTAAATTATTGTTTTTAAATATTTTTAAAAACTTAAAAATGAGAGTAATTT
>JBBPBP010009778.1:4914181-4949347 GCA_037974735.1 Cicer chorassanicum | reverse complement strand
CATATTTTAACACCATGTAAAAAAAACCATGTTTTAACATATTTTGTTATCTCAAACATAAATAAATATAATTTAAACAAAAATACATATATAGTTCTTTAAAATTATCTCAATTTTTATTCAAAAATACATATAGCCCTTTAAGTTTATCTTTATTTTTACTCAGATCTTTGAAAATTTATTTATTTTCGATTTAATTTTTAAAATTACATTCATTTACAACATTAGCCTTTAAAAATTATTAATTTATATACGCAACTCTTTAAGTTTGAAAATTTTATGAAATGTTAAGATTTAATCGAAACATCACAACAAGTTGAGTGTTCAAGTTACTTTGGATGTAAAAAAAGTTAAAGACATTGATTGTGTGGATAGACTTTTATTACTTATTTTTAAGGCTATATGTGTGTTTAAATTATTGTAAAGAAAATCAAGAAATATATATCATTTATAAGATTTAATATATATTTTCTAAAGGATTAATATGAGTCATATATTGTTGCAACATTTGGTAGAGTTTCAAATGATCAAAAACTTTCAATAAAATTAATTGTTGTTGAAATTAAAATAAACGACTAATGATGTAAACAAAATATAACTTAAGGAACTAAATTGAGATAAAATAAATTTAAAAGTTTTAAACAGAAATTGAATTTAACTAAATTTTTTAAACTATTAAATGAAGTATATTCTAAACTAATTTCCAATTAATGTCATTTGTTTTTATAATGATTATTTTATTCTTATGAAATCAATTTCCATTAAGAACACTTTGACAATGCACTTGTATTTTTATAAGATCGAGATGATAAATTATATTTAATAATTTTTTTAATAAGTGTAAAATTAATTATTTTGGCTTTTATTAATGATTGTAGTATTATATAATAATAGTATAAAATTATTTTATAGACAATAAAAAAGCATTCACGATTGTATTATATTGACCGTATTATATATTTTTCAGAATACTTTTGCAAAATGCTCCAATGTAAGATATTACTAAACATATACATAAAACTATTTTTTAAAAGAGAAATCGTTATACGTTTAAAAATTAAAAATAACCATATTCAGTCAAAAGAAGGAAAAAATAATTACACAATTTTGATCACTTTAAATGAATTTTTAGCATTGAAAATAGGTTCTCCTGTGTGTTTCATTTACATATACATTCAATTATATCTTATTATATATAATATGTAAACAAATTTTAATAAATATTCAATCTCTCATAAACGTTAAATGTTAAGATTTTAAACATTTTTTAAAGGAAAAAATTAACTAATTTTTCTAAATGTACATTTTTTTAATTATATTTTAAAATATTTAATTGAATTTATATATACACAATACTACTAATTTATTCAGAAAATGCAACTTCAAATAGTTAATGGGCCATTGGGCCCCAAAAGCCCAAAAGCCCACTCCACTCCACTTGTTTGATACCCTACGCTTCTTTCTCATCTCACTCTCTCACTGCTTCTTCCTTCCAAGCGATCGTAGCAGAAACAAAAAAAAAACCAAACAGGTAATTTCGCAAAAATTTCATCTGTCTCTCTTTTTTTTTTCCTACCCATTTTTCATTGCATTTCTCAATGCTTAAAAAATTGAATTTTTTTTTTCATATAAAACATATATATTCATATTCATATTTATGGTGAAAAAGTGACTCTTATGAATGTTGTTTTTTTGTGTGTGATTTATTGAAATAAATAAATAGGTTAATTGTGGAAGATGGGTAGTGTTGTTAGAGCTACATTGAAGAAAACAAAGTCTAGTGTTTGTTTATTTCAGACAAGTAATGGTTTTTTGGCTAGAAGATTTTTTTCTACTGAAGCTGAAAAGCCACCACAGGATTCAACACCTTCTTCACCTCCATTTTTGCAAACAAACAATTCAGGTATATTTGTATTGTGCATTTGTTTCAATACATTATGTTATGTATAGTTTGAAATTCAAGTTGGGTTCTTGGTTTAGTTTTTGTGAAAGATCAATTGTTTCAAGATCATTATTTGGGAAGAAGATCCTGTCAATGATACGGAGACACTGGTAATAATTTGAGAAAATGGAAGTGATTGAGTGTTTGTTAAAAAAAAAGTGATTTGGGCATTCAATAATTTAGAGGTTATTTGTTAGAGATTTTTTTAAAAAAGTGGAAGTTGTTTTGTGTTTGTCTTAAAAATGATTTTTATGAGAAGCTACTCAAAACAGCTTATCATTTAAATGATCACTTGTAAAAATATGGACACTGACATGTGTCCGATCTGTTGGATATTGAACAAGTCTTCAATGTGAAATGTCGGTGCTACATAGAACATACACATGTTTTACTTTTTGAACAAACATTTGCTGCCCTTATTTGTTGGGAGAATTGCTCTCATTGAATGACATACACACCATCTATTTTCCCATAATAGAGGGAGGTATGCGGAACTGAGAGGAGTTTACAAAATAGAGAGGTGTATTAGTGTATATGTCATTTACGCATACCTAAGGGTCTTGACTATGAAGCACTTGCATTTCAGATTGAAGGCGTTTCCGGTATACAACATTGACGTGTTGAGTGCAATTTTGAATGAATACCTAATAGCAGAATCTTTACTCATTTACAGTATGTTTAGAATGAATAACTAGGAGGGAAAGGATCAGTTGAGCAAATTTTTAGTTTTACGTAAGCCTTGGAAATTTTGTCAAAAAAGTTGAATACAATGTGAAATCATCATGTACCCTTCAAATCATTGCTGCTGTATTCTTTAAAAAATAAAATAAAACTATTTTATATCACTAAGTTTATCAATGAAAAATAACCTTCTCTTATTATGTTTCTCTCCTAAGTCCATTGAAACTTATCCTTAGCATTTAGTTGGCACTTGTCGATACTTTGCATGTGTCACATTTAATATAATTGAATTATAAACTTTGAAATAACTGGTTGTAGTTTAGTTTATGCTTGAAGTAAGTAGGAGGAGTCCTTGCTAAATATTGGTCACAAATTGTTGAGGAAAAGAGAAACCTCATCATTATTGTTGGTGTTTTATGTTTTCCCTTGTATGTCTATTCACCTTTCTGTTAAATGTAAAACCTAAAACACTTCATTGGTTTGAGAATAAATATGCATATAATTTTACAAATTTATGGCATTTGTCTTTGATGCAAGTGACACTAACAGAACATGTGTGCACATTTACAGTTGGCCAACTAAAGCCTTTGGATAAATAAAATAAAGTTAAACTGTTTTTATATAAGGTAAAATTATTTTTATAAACTATTTTGGAGAGTTTGTGAAAATAAACTAAAAACAACTTATGGACATGTGATAAACTATTTCCATAAGCTCTCCCATACGGTCTTGCAAATGCTTATTTCAGTAGATAAACTCAAATAAGCCAATCTAAACAAGCACTAAAATGCATATGAATTTTGAAAACGAGGTTTTGATTGACATGCGTAACCTGTCACTGCTATCTATTAGCTATGATAATACCTGATAACATTCTTCACTCTTCAGTCTTTAGTTTAAGTAGCTTTCATGCAAGGTGATGATTTTGCTGCTTTTTTCACTCTCTTGTTAGGTTTGACATACGGTAGGCTGCTCGGCGTTCATAAACATGCACTCAAAACAGATATCATCAACTTTCTTGAAGGTTGTAATTTGACTCTGGAGGATGTTAAAATGGAATACAGCCGTAGCTTCAACCCACTTGCAATGTAATGTATTCTGTCTTTCGTCGTGCTTTGAGTAACAATTTTGAAAGTTTTAGCATATTGACATAAAAATATAATCAGTTGCATTTCTTGCCTAAGAAGTGAATGGCATTTTTTTTTTCTTTCAAAGATGTTTTTGGAGAACAGAAGTGAAAGATCAATCTGACATTTAGTTTTTCATAACATGTCACATAAAGTATATGGTAGGAGCCATGTTGTCAATCGCTGACTGCGAATAGCGGTTGGTCCAAATTCTGCTACGCTATAGCACCACAATAGATGTTATTTGAAAATACTTTGTATTGATTGACGTATCGTAGAACAGTAGCAATTTGTTCATATTCCGCTACGCTTAACCATTATTTGAGAACACTTTGTACTTGAAGAACATCACTAAAATTGAAGTTTTTGCTATCATCAGGATGTTGCAGTTCCCTACTTACAGTGCCTATGACAATGCTATACGTGTGATCGTAAGAAAGGGTCGTTTGTACAAATTGGATAGGGTATGCTACACTACAATATACCTCTTTCCAAAACAAAGCAAAAAAAAAAAAAACACTTTGGCAAATGTTTAATATTTTGTTTCTTTTCACTTGTATCAGATCGATCGTTCTCAATGGGACATTATAACTCCATACGACGGAAGAACTGTAAGTATAAATTTAATAACTTTCAGTCTATGTATGTACTTTTCGCCATGATAGAGAACATATAGCAATGACATGAAATACTGACACAGACACAAATATCAAACACAATAGTGTCTCGTCGACATTGCTATTAGTTTGAGAAAATGGAAGTAATTAATTGAGTGTAACCAAATTTGTCGGTGTCTTGTTGGTGTCGTACACAGCTTCGATTTGAAGTGTCAGCTACATAGATGGTGACTTGTTTTATTTTAAGTAGTTTTTAGATTTTCATTTTTTAAAAAGGTGTAACAAATAGATACAAACTTTCAAAAGTGAGTATTTTACAAAAAAAAGTTGTAGCAAACGCACATAAAATCAGCTGATTACTTTGATTTTCGGCATAGATGATGGATGCACTAAGATTGTGGCATGCATATTTTTAAATTATAATGTTTCTCTTCAAACCATGATTACTAGTTCAAATCCTATATGATTTTGTTATATGCAAACATTACTGTCAAAAAAACACTGCTCTCTTATCTAACAGTGTATGATTTTGCTAGATTTTAATTCAAGGACTTCCGCGTATGGCACAATTCGCAGACGTGGAACGGATCGTGTCTGGTTATGAATATGATCCATCTTCCGTCGAAATTTTTCTAAGGTTAACATCAAGTATATATTTTTTATAAGTTTGTTTGATTTTTTTATTCTCTCAAGATGATGATGACACTTGGTTGTTTCTTTCAGAGCTGGAGATGGTACCGAACCGATTAAAATGGCGACGATACGGTTCCATTCGAGGACTCAAGCAATGAATGCATACATCGCGAAGAATGGAACATATTGCCTCAACAATCGCATTTTGATACAAGTTCTTCAGTAATAATACTAATACAAGTTCTTCATTGTGCTGGTGTTGTAGAAGCTCTTATTTGTAGCTTAGAGTAGTGAAATTTATGATGTTTATTTCTGATATGGTTAAGTCTTTTGTTAATGGTATGATGCATGAAAATCTAAAAATTGTGGCAAACTACTAGTGACCATGAATTGAAACACTTGACCAAGCAATAATTTGGTGTGATTGATCACATTTTAAAAAAAATTTATGTGTTGCAATTTTATTCAGTTGAGGTTTTTGAATGACTTGAAAATGTATTATTGATTTAATTTCATGATTGAATTAATGAATTTTCCTTCTTACTTCATTAATAAAAAATAGATGGGAAGTCTTGAGTGGTGTATGATCATATATGAAATAAAGACAGTATTTGAAATATATAATGAAATTATTTTGTTATAACTATGCACTAATAGTGTAAATACCTAATATTGTAAAATTGGATGTAATTACACAATAAAATGTGACACGTGTAAAACTTGTTTACACTCAATGCATTAATGCAGCTATCAAGTATTTGGAGAATTTTTTAGTACCATGAAAAAATATGGTACTAGTACAGTAGTACGTAGTGTCTGTAAGACAATTAATCTTTTAAATGATCGGTTGTTAAGACACTATCCAACCAAATTTTAGGGTATTTAAGTTGTTACCTAAGTTTTTTATATGCTTCAAAATTTAGTATTAAAACTTTTCAATAGGCAATTATGAGCTTATTTAAGTCAAAAACTCCTATTAAAATTGCTTGTTCATATCATTATGAAGATTGATGATTCTATTTAGATAAGTTTTTTTGGCAATAAACAAATATTGTTGTTCATTCTCTTCTAACGGTGGTCATTTTTTGAACTAGTCACCATATTTTTGGTTTATTCTCATTGTATTGGGCAAGTTTTGATCGATGAAAATGAGTTTAGTTTGCATTTGTCAGAAAAAAACATACAAATTGAACGTATTAAGCTACAACATTATTGGTACTTCGTAAATTTCAGTTTTTGATTAATGTAAAAATTAGTACAAGATGATAACTCGGTACTTCGTACATTTTTCAAATCCTTTTTGGGGTTCCAAAGGACTTGTACCTTGAAATTTTTTATTTTGATCCTCATTTAAATTTTGTTTATTATTATTAGTCCTAAAAAAAGTATGTACTTTTGACTCTAATGTGAGGTTAAAAACACATTATTTTTATTAATACAAGGACTAAAAATGATTAAAAACCAAAATATTTTTATAAACATGAAGAATATACTTAACTCAAACAGAAAGACATGAGCCCCATTAAATTTTAACCAAAACCAAAACCAAAACATTATATACCGATTTACCAAAGATTTTTAAACCATACTACAATATTGCTATTTGCTCCAGAACTTATGCCTAAATTGGATATCCTTTTAAATGCACGTTTGCGTCAGCTATGTTTGTCTGAAACAAACAACACTTAAGATTATAATCTAGGTTTACAATATTTGAACTGTAAATCAAACGTACAAAAAGTTTCAAAGACAACTAGTCACTGTATGAGTCATATGAACTTTGAGTAAAGTCTGCATCTTGTGTTGCTCTATAATTTTGCATTCATCATGCTTTGTGATTTTCTTTATAACTTCCCAAAATATTAGTGTTTGTCGCTGAATTTACCAGTGTTGTTAAATATCGACTATAGTAGCACAATAGCACTACGCGACAGAATTTTTAACAAATCACTTTTGTTCTGCATTATACTACTTACTGCAAAATGTCATCAAATAACAGCCATAAAAACACTGTAGCACTATTGTATATCGGAATTTGAATAAACCGCTATTTTTCACAAACCGCGATTGAGAGTAGTGGGTTTTACTCACAACTTGCCATTTAAGAGATTCTCTTCTATCATGCAATTTTAACTCATTTGTATTGTCTTTCGGCACAGATATCTTCGAATACTCATTATATCAATCATATCCACACAGACAATAACATCCAATAGTTCCATGATGCATGCAATAGTTAGGCCATTTGATTCTGGCTGCCTATGTTGTTTAATTATTAAGGTAAATCTCTACACGTTTAATATAACTATTCTACAATCAAGGTGACTAGTTAATATGGTACTGTCTCCTTACATTGGGAATATACATTCCTCTACATTGCTAAGCTTCCAAATTGCTTGTTCCATTGTTCATAAGTGCCAAGTTCATTAGGTGAAACAGAAGGCCTAACCTCTTGCAGGGAATTCTTGAAGTCCTACACAAAGTGAAGATATCATTTAAAAATTAATCAATCTGATAAATACTTTGGAAATTTGTAGGTTCTACTATCAGCCTTTTGCATACCTGAAGATTTACTGGCCTCATATCCTCCTTTTTCAACTTGGTAATTTCTATACCTTGTCTTAATGCCTCTCTTAGGGGACCCATAGAAGCATCCTTCACCAAGTTTTTCATGTCTGATCCCGAATAACCTAAAAGGATAGTTACCATGTAAGAAAACATTATATGTCTAGAAAAACATTATGTCTCATTACCAAGTAAAGAAAGTTACGGAGGGAGTAGTTTGCTTTTCTAGCTTTTTCTTGGTATCTAGAAAAACAAACCACTTATTCCGTCTCATATTATATGTCTCAACTTTTAGCATCCCTTAAGTTTTGAGAACGTGTGTTAAAAACTAAAACAGCCTCGCATAATGTTTTACCAATTTCATGGGAAACAAAAAATTCTCCTATTGGAAAAATAGATCTAAATTAAAATCAAGGTTAAATTTGGAATAACCACATTAAATAAGTTTTGCAAATTTTGTTGCTTATATTGGAGACCGGAAGCAATTTTGTTGCTTAAGTTGTCGGTGTATATAAGTGCACAGATATTTTAGTTTTAACATATTATTTGCATTAAAAATTAGCATAAGTAATCGTTCAAATTAGACAGGCAATATAAGACGAAGAGAGTACTAAACAGAAGATACTGTAATTAACTGGAATGATGTCAATACCTTCCGTTAAGTTGCATATAATATCCATTTCCTCATTTGATAGCTTGAATAATCCATCCTTTTCTAAAAGGCTACGTGCAATCCAAGCTCTTGCCTCTAAAAGACCAAACAAATTAGTCAGATGGTGCTTAAAAGGGTTTGTATAAAGATGGAGAATCCTAATTTTCACCTGAGGATGGTAGGGGAATATAAAGTCTTTTAGTAAGTCTCCTTCGTGCTGCTTCATCAAGCTCTTGGGGACGATTTGTTGCCCCTGTATAAAATTTACCCAAATTCTATAACAATTAATCTGACAATACTAGGTTCTACGAGAATTGAGAAAGGCTTACTACCATCAAATTGAAAAGCTAGGAAAGAAAATTTTCTTGTCCTTCAATTCTAAGTTGCTCACATCACAACTACGATAATACAACTAATATATGACATCTATAACAAATTCATAACAAGAACAATATTGGTTCTAGTTCATAAAATAAAATGTTCATTCCATTGTACAATAGAGTAGACCTAAGAGACACCACCCATACGTAAGCATGCAAATAGGTTAGATTATGTGTGGTCCTTAATAAATCATCTTGCATAATACAAAAACAAATAAAAACAAACACAGGCTAGTTTTCCCTCTTTTAAATACATGCACAGCACGAACAAACAAAAAACTAAAGTATATTAGAATGACAGTCATCACATTAAGGACTAAAATTTTGCAATTCTTTGATCTTAAACTCGCAGGTTTAAAACTTTCTTCACACTCAGATGGCATATGTAGTGAATCACATTTTCAAAAGATAATATCATAAATATTGTTGAACCAAAGCTATCATTAGCTAGTATCTACTCGTTAAAATTATCACAAAGGAAACAGGTACTGAGCTGAAAAACTGAGTATATTAAAAAAGAAAAGTAAAAATAAATTGAGCCTAGTGGCCCAACAATTACCTATAAGCAGAATTTGCTCGTTACCCCCGTCAAAGCCTTCCATTTCAATAAGAAACTGTGTCTTCATCCGTCTACTGGATTCATGTTCACCATCTGACTTACGCTGCAACAAGTTATATGCATGAAATAAATAAGAGTAAATTTCATGTGATATTAATTTTTTCACTAAGATAACTTCTTTAGAGATGATAAATTATTACTCAATTTAAAAATTTCCAGAAAATAGTTGAGCAACAAATATTGATGTTGCCTTGATTGGCTATGACGTTAGCATACCTGAGACAAGAGGGAATCTATTTCATCAACAAAAATCACTGCTGGCTGACGACAACTGGCCACTCCAAATAGAGCTCTTACTAGTTTTTCACCTTCACCAATCTATAATTATCAGTACAAATATTAGGTATTGAAAACATGTCCCTTGGATATTTTGAATTTGATAGGATAAGTTCATGAGTTGAGAAAGACTGCAGAAAATCATCTCAGATAAGGTTTAAGAAAACAGCACAAGATGTTTTAACTTTTAAGAGAAATATATCAGAAAACTGTCAAAGTAAACAGTGAAAGCAGAAGCATAACCAACATACCCACTTGCTAGTCAACGAGCTGGCAGATATGTAGAAGAAGGTTGCCTTTGCTTCCCCAGCTATGGCTTTTCCAATCATTGTTTTACCAGTTCCCTAGCATTTAAAGCATAAGAAGATTGAAGAGCAGAGTATTTGCCATTTATGATATCAGTAAGAGAAATTTGCACTTACTGGTGGACCAAAAAGAAGCAGACCTCTCCCAGGAGATCGGCAGCCCATAAATATGTCAGGACGTTGCAGAGGGTATATGACCATCTCAGTGACACATACTTTGGCATGGTCCAATCCAGCTATGATGTAATTAAACATTGGATTAGAATAATTAATTTTCATATGTAAGAACTGCCAATTTGGTGAACAAAGCAGAAAGATGAACAGCTATTTATATTACCAATGTCATCCCAACGGACATTGGGATCTTTATCCATTATCTCGTTACTAACATGTTCAATGAGGCGAGGTTCTAAATTCCTTAATTTCTCAGGAAGTTCGCCATCAGGACCACACAGGAATTCCAAACTGCAAGCATATGAAGCATATTTGGAAGTAAAAGCATATATTATCCAACCAATCGTCAATCGTGAGATAAACAACTTATGGGGAAGAAAGAAAAGGATTTAAAGTGGGGAAAATAAAAAACATTAGTCCAATATTACATCATTAAAAATAATGAATGAAAAACAGATTAACACTTGTTAATTTTCACATAAGGAATAAAGAAAGGCATTACAACTTAACTTAAAATTTGAAATTAACTTTTGCAATGTACAAAGAATGAATTCGAGAAATAGTGTGGATAAGGAGTTTTTCTTTTTGAGCAGAATGCAGGGAAGGAGTTAGAAGTAAGAACATTTCAGAACTGACCATTTCTTTGTAGACTCATCTAAAGTATCATCACACTTGCCAGCAATTCGGGAACTTATATTTCCAGTATTGCTCCCATTGGATTTAATAGGGGGGACAAAATTACCACGGATGCCACGTCGTGAAATACCATATGATCTCCCACCATACAGCCTGTTGGCAGGATTGTTATCACATTGTGGTGAGACAGATGCACTGGGTGAACTATTTAAACATCGCTTTTGCTTTGCTTCCATTTCCTGCCGAAATAAGATATCATCAACATCTCTACATTAGAAAATAATGGGAAAAATCTGTCATATTAACTCTGAAGTTGACTGACAAAGAGTGTTCTTTCTCTTGCTAGAGTTTGTTTGATAATAACCACTCAATATAGAGTTTGCTCTTTCACCTTTTCAGTGTATTTCTTTATAAAGAATGAATAATGAAGTTTCTTCTAGAAAGTATATCATTTTTCTTGAGAGAATAATGAGCACGTGAAGGGGAATCAGTGCATTTGAAGAACACAATACAGAAGTGGACAGAAATGCAATATATGTGCCAAATTTGAAAGAATAAAATGGAAATGCTAAATAGTTGAAAAACAGGAAATAAATTCATTCCAATTTGCCGTACTATTCAAGAGAGAGAGAGCTGACAAATGAGGTAAAATAATTATACCAACTGTACTTTGGCCGTAACAAACCCATTGCTAACAACATCGTGATTAACTTCCTCCTTGCTTGAAGGTGACTTGACATAACCAAGTCTGGGGCTAGTATTTTCCATGTGTGCACGTTTTGTCGAAAAAGTGTTTCGACAAGCTCTTTCTTCTCCTTCTACTTCAAAAACAGAAGAGACACCAGGACCCTTTGTATGGCTGGCATGTGATTGAGGCCTTCCAATAATTATGCAGTCCTCAGAGCTGTTATTTTTCAAGTTGAAAAAACTTTTTGAACCATTACTAGTTCTCAAGCTGTTTTTCCCATACATGGATGTTATCTTCGTTTGCCCCAATTCCTTTGATGCTTCACTGGCTCTTCTGTTTTGCTTCCCCAGTTGATCAACCTGTAATTACAAAAAAACAAATGTATATACAAAATCATTATCTCTAGAACATGGAGGAACCAAAAATAATAGAGTTCAATCAATTGCAGAACAGTTTCTTACCAATTGATTGCCATCTTTTTCTTTAGATCTCTTGAGAAGAGCTTGAAAGTATTTAGAATTCCGTATCTTGTCGGTGTCAATATCTCCTGTTGTGCCAAAAACGCATCCTGGAGACTTCTTCTTTACTTGTTCAAAAGCTTGACTAAGGAAATAGAAAGGAACAAAAATATTGAGAAAAAGCTTGACTAAGGAAATAGAAAGGAACAAAAATATTGAGAAACATGGCAACAGCAAGAGGAAAATCAACACAGCATAAACATGAGAGGAAATTGATAGTGATCAAGTAAGTGACATTTGAGTTTACTCACTGCATTTCAGATTCTTAAAGTATCTAAAGAGTGGTTACCACCACCAAATAGGTTGTTTAGATAGAAGAGAGAAAAATCAGAGAAAAAACATAACACTTAAAGAGAAAACATAAGACCCTATTCATCAAACGTTGTCTAGATCGATGGACAGTGACAGAATCTCCACTATTATAAATAAGATGTTACAAAGATTACAATCCAACAACAAAAGCTGCCTCTCAGCGCTTTGAAATTGCAGAGAACACATAACCCTTTTTCTTGAAGAGAACTTCGCAGATCATTTATTACACAAGAGTACACTTTTTCACATGAAAATCTACTCACTTAATTTTTCTGTTCTCTTATCTCCCTATTTCGTTATAATAAATGATACCTCCTATTTGGTCAACAATACAGTGAATATGGCCCAAAAGAAAAGATAAA
Organism: Cicer chorassanicum; assembly: GCA_037974735.1. NCBI lineage: Eukaryota > Viridiplantae > Streptophyta > Magnoliopsida > Fabales > Fabaceae > Cicer > Cicer chorassanicum. Next base: position 4,936,860 of record JBBPBP010009778.1, on the reverse strand, counting down.
AAGAGGTTTTGCAAATGTTTTAAGTTTTAATCAGCAGAAGAGCTTTTCTAATAAGACAGGTCCATATTCCTTATAATGAAAGCTCTAATGGAAAAGCTTTATTCGTAAGGCCTGTCTTCGCCTCATAGAGAGAATGCACTATTCTATTTGGTGCAGATCCTTTTGACAGAAACTTAAGTTTTAGTTCAATTCCAATAGGGTTTAGGCCATGTCCTCATAAATCTCCACGCTATACTTAATCCTCTTCAACTTCTGCCATTTTCTAGCCACTTAGAGATATTTCCATTTTCCATCTATCAACATTGAGCAAGCCCAAAATATGCACGGAGCAGTGTTGTTAACGGTGGAAGGCCAAAAATCCGCCATAAACACACCATGGCAGGCATTCCTTCACAAATTACCTATGGCGGTTGTCCAGATATCTGCCAAGCCATGGCGGAATGGCTGTGCCATGGCTTCCATTTAACAACACCGGCACTAAGCTTCTCTTTGGGACTAATTTAGTGAATATCTGCAATTTGTGTCAATCTTCTGCATTTTGATTCTAGTATCAGCCCTCAAGAAGTGACACCTCACATAAATATGATTGCTTCCATCATGATAAACTTGACCCTTTTCCAAACAAATTTACTCAAATTGTCACTAAACATGATTACAGCATGCTCGAGAAAACCTAAATCCCCTTTTTGGCCCTAGGCTAACAATGATATATTAAAATGTAAAATGTACTAAACACAAATCCCCTTTTAATTGGTCCTGTTTATAGGCTAACAGTGCACAATGTACATACGGCACAATTGAATCTTGGAAAATTTTGACTGAACTCTTTTAAGTTTCAAACAGATGCAAACACATTACACCACTCTCAAAGTAATTAAGACTCTAAGAGTACATATAAATCATGTTCCATTGTTCCAACAACCATGACTTATCCAACAACAACTCCTGAGTTCACCAATTCTGATCAAATTCTAATAAAAAAAAGCTAGCCACATTGCATTACTCTAATATATAATGTATAGCTTCAAATATTTAAAAAAAAGTTATATATCAAACTAAAACAGAATACATATATCATGTTCCATTGTTCCACCATCTTTGACTTATCCAACAACTACTCTTGAATTAAGAAAATTCTGATCAACTTCCCTTTTTAAAAAAACTATTGATATTGCATTACTCAAATATATGATGATGTATAGCTTCAAATTCTAAAACAAAAGTATATATCATGTTCCATTGTTCCAACAGCTTTGACTAATCCATCAACTACTCTCAAATTTGGTAAATTTCTCATCAAATTCTATAAAGAAAAGATAAAGGTTTGTCATTGTCAATACATCACAATCATCCATATCTACGACTTGAGAAGTAGTTATGATAAAAATTAAACATTTTAATGATCTGACGGCTATGATTCATAGATAGTGTAAAAACTATTTGCATTGACCGTGTATATAAATTAAATTTTTCTAACCACATTGCAATTGCATTACTCAAATATACATATATCAAAAAATTCAAAACAATTTCATTACAAAAAGTTCAATTCTCTCACCAAAAACTATCTAACACCGACATTTCAGACCAAAGGTTAGTAAGCACCTAGCACATGCAAGTGTCTACGCTGACACCACATTGACACATATAGTTTCAATCAATCACTTTCATTTTTTTTTAAATTGTTTGTGCTAAATAGACAACATCTACTATCAAAATCGGTAAATTCTTATCAAACTCTATAAACAAAAAAAATAATAATCAAACTATACTGCATTACTCTAATATACATACTACAAAAAGTTCAAAACAATTTCATTCCAAAAAGTTCAATTCTCTCACCAAAAGCTATATAGCACCAACACTTCAGATCAAATGTGTGTCTAGCATACAGCATGTGCAAGTGTCTAACACCAACACATATAATTTCATCCAATCACTTTTCATTTTCTTAAATTACTACCAGTATCTAAGTGTGAGTGTAGAGTAAGTGTAAGAGTTAATGTACTCTCAAATTCGGCAAATTCTTATCAGATTCATTCAATCCCTTTTATTTTCTTAAACCGTTACTCTCGTCTAAGTGAATGTAGTGTCGGTGTCCGTGTTACATAGACAACAACTACTTTCAAATTCAGTAAATTCTTATCAAATTCTATAAAAATAAAAATAAAATCAACCTCATAGCATTACTCTAATAACGGAAACAGATACAGAACAAAAAAAGAAGTAATAATGATAACTCACCGATCGATGAGAGGATTGAGAGATTGTCTTGCGGAGTGAAGGTAGGTTAAGGCTTCACGACGAATATGTTGAACAAAGGTTTCGTCAATTTCGGATTGAGAACGAGATTCAAGGAAACCAATGAGACGAAGAGAGAAAATGTAAGCGGAAGAGAAATCGCGGTTTTTGAGAGCGAGTTCGGCGCCGAATAAGAGAGAGTGTAGTCTCTTTAGATTCTCGTCTACTTCCTTTCTCCAACACTTTTTCGATTCCTCCATTTTCGTTCTAGTTCGATAATCAAATCAAAATTAAACGATATTAGAAAATAGAAATTACAGAATTTGTGTGTTTTAATTTAACAGAGTGTGTCAGTTAGATTGCTTTTTTATTTTATTTTTTTCCTTATTATACTCTCCCGCCATTTCACCACTTTCTCGTGCCCAGCTATCTAGACATGACTACGGGAGACGGTTTTTGTCTTCTCCACCCCTGCACCCGATTAATTAGAAAAAATCCATCCGCCTCTGTTTCATAGCAGAATTTTGGTCTCCATCCCCGCCCCGCAATAGAATTTGAGTTTTCCGCCCGCACCTATTCATATATATAAAAATTATAAATTTAAAAATTATATATATTATAATTAATATAATAAAATAATTGTTATTAGACAATTATAAAATAAAAAAATATTTTTTATAGAGATAAAATTATAGTTTTTAATATTTAAAAAAATATTAAGTATATTCAATATGTATATGTATATAAAATTTAAAAATTACATTAATATTACTTGCAAGTTTAGGTGGGTACCCGCAGATGCGGGTTATATTGTCATCTCTACAGCTATGTTCTTCTTTTTATTATAATTTGACGGTTCAAATTTTATGATTGAAAATGTTGTTTAAATAAAGTCAAAACATTTTATATCCAACGAAATCAAGTGCCCGTATAATTCAATACATTTTTATTAGTTGGAATTGTTTTTTATTTCTTCAAAAGTGAATTAGTGGTGCATTTCGCGAAAGTTAATTTTAATTTTAAGATTTATTTATTTACACATTATTTTTCTTTCCTTTACGTCAAAATTAGTACTTTTAGAACAAAGTTGATAGCGCCGTTGTGAAATACTATTTTCTTTACGTCAAAATACCTACCTACTTTAGAAGGAAGGTGATAGCGTTATGAATTACTAGAAAAAGTTGAATAATCGACTAAAATTAGAGATAAATAAATTAAAATTGGTTATCAAATTTGACGTTTCTAACACTTAACGATAAAATTAGAAATGGATTTGCTTACTTTTGTCATTAAATTTTTATCATTATTTACATCAATATTATCAAACTTAAAAATATTCATTCTAGTGGAAGAGTTATGGCAACATACAGTATCTCAGTGACCGAGTTTTAACTGACGTAGTAGTAATTCAATGTATTGAAGGTTCATCATCTTATACACGTGTAAATAAATAAATCTAAAAGTTAAAATTCGACTAACTTAATAGTATCTCAGTGTATTAAAAACTTATCGTTTTATGCATGTGTAAATAAATAAAACCTAAAGGTTGAAATTAGACATGTAAGATGCTCCAATTGTCTTAATGTGCATGTTAGTCGGTATTTAAATAGTTTTGTCCTCAAAAAGAATGTTATTATTGTCATTTTGCTTTTTGTTCATTTTATATTTTTTTACTTGTCAATAATAATTACATTTTATCAAATACAAATATTCCCACAGCAGTGAAAAATATATTCTAAAAGCGACATACATTTGCATCGATGAAAAAGATATTTAAACCAACTAACCAAATTGTGTCTAAAATGGAAAAATATAAAAAGAAGGTTGGTTTGATGGTAAAAAGTAAAGAGAAAAATACCGTGGATATAAAATAATTTTATATTGGCATTTAATAAGATTTATAGAATAATACAATATCATACTACAACACTCTACTTTTATGGTTAGACATAGCAAAATGAATAACTCTCATTAAACGTCAGTGTATATACATTAAACTCAAAAGTAACTCAAAAGTAAAATTATAGCGCAAGTCTGCTCTTCAAAAATTACATTATTTTCAATGAATTATTTAATAACAATTACTTGCTCCACTTACTCACTTTTAATTAACTTTTGATGTGACTCTAAAATATGAGTCTACTCTTTATGTATTTAGAATTTAATTATAAACTTAACATACTAGGGACTTATACCACATTATACCACATGATAAGTGGAGACGTATATACTAGTGAAAGAAGATTAGTGAAAGAAGATTAAGTTTAGAAGTTACTTATGGTTATTTAGCTACTTAAAGAAATTACATCATTGCATAAAAACACACATCATTCATATTTTAGTTTACAAATAATAGTTAGTTAGATATGATAATTGAGATTCACTGATATTATTTTTCTTAACTGAAAAAATAATCCTTATCATTAGAAAGCATTTGGAAAATCTTATAAAAATAATGTATGAAATTGACAAAGGTTGTGTGGTGGCTTAGGGGATGAATAAATGGATTTGAGTGATAAGGTTTCCCACTAATATTTGTGGTTTCAAATAAATAAATAAAACTTATGAAAATGTCCATATTAGCTTATGTGAAAATAAATAATGAAATAACTATAATTTCCGTTTTTTCATAAACTCATTCAAACAGTTTATTATCATAAACTATTATTATTTTTATTCTATCCAATGCATAATGTATCTTTATTACAGGAAGTAGTGAGTATTCTTTGTTATCCAAGTAGAGTTATACATTGTTTGAAGTTAAGTTGAAGTGCAAGAGCATAAATGTTCTGTTTCCGAAGTAAAACTTAGTAGTTCGTAGCTACGCAACATTTAGGGGTGGACAAATCCATTGACTCACCCGAAAGCCGAGGAACCCGAAAAAAAATTGAATGTAAATGGGTGGTTCAGGTCGGTTGAACTGGTAAGCGGGTTACAAAATCTTGATTGCAAATGGATTAAAACGGGCGGGTACTGTTAAGAATTCTAAAACCGATTAAACTCATACCCACTCGATAATGAATGCTAATACTCATGTGCCGTTTATGCTGATTCGGTGGAAATTGCAAAATAATTAATATTTGCATTCTCAGTGGACGGGAATTAGTTGAATATTAATGTTTTTTTATTGAAATAATTAATAATTAATTGATGCATTTATAGCCATGACTTTATGGTAGAATTTTTTATTAAAATAATGCCACAATATACTCAGATTGCTTGATACTATTACTTTACTTCATTTGAAACCCTAGTAGCCGTAAAAAAGACTTAGATGCACAACTTCATCCCCTCTTCTTATTTCGTTGCCGTGTTGAAGCTATCAACCATTTCGTTTCTGTTCATGACCTTCCAGCAGCGAAAACCAGAGGATAGCTACTCGTTCTTCTTTATCATTGTTTTCGTCTTCTTTTTATTTCTTCTTGAAAATTTGTTTTCTCACATTCTTTTTTTCTTCTTCAAGTTTTTAATGTATTTTTGTGTTGGTTTGTTTGATACAGATCTGATCTGAAGGTTGACGATGTTTATTTTTTTATTTGGATCTTTTACTTGTTTGAAACTTACCCATAACAACCCTACCCGTAAGCCCGTCACCCGCGAGACCCTAGAGATGTCTAAATGGGCTAGCCCGAATGAGCCGGCCCACCCAGCCCGCTAAAACATAGGGCTTGGGTCTAAAAATTTCAGCCCGAATTTTTTCAGGGCTTTTGAGCCCGATCCGAATAAACCCGTTACCCATTAGGGTTAGCCCGTATGGGTACCGGGTAGTCCGCAGCCCGCATAATCAATTTTAAATAAATAAAAAGAGTATAATTGGTCTTAAAAAAAGGCCCGAACAAACAATTTTTTTTATTTTGTAGAATATGAGATCAAAATGATCAAAGTGGGCAATCATCCAACACTTTGGAAAATGTGAACATTGCTCAAGGAGTCTAAAAAGATTTATTTCAAAGTCACATTAGAACTATTTAGCACTCTATTTAAATTTGATTTGAGTTTTTCATTTGTGTCATGCTAGACAAATCTAAGTTGTTTTCGGCAATTTGAACTTATTTTAATTTGTGTGTTGTTTGGATAATGTGTTGTTTGAATCGAGTTTATGTTAATTGGAAAATTCGAATTTCGAACTTAGTTTGTGTGTTATTTTATTGTGTATTTTTAATGATCTAGAATATCATATAAGTTGTTTTTAAATAGGCATGTAGAACTAAGTTGTTTTTTAAATGGGCATGAAGAAATTTCGAACTAAATTGTTTTTAAATGGGCATAAAGAAATTTCGAACTAAGTTGTTTTTAAATGGACATAAAGAAAATTTTTAATTTAAAAGAGTCGCAAGAAAATTAAAAATATAATAAAAAATATTAAAAAAAATATGCGGGCTACCCGCCTAGCCCGCAGCTCGTCTAGGGTCGGGCTCAGATAGTATTTTAACAGTCCATATTAAAACAGGGCTTTTTAGCTCGGTCCGAACTAGCTTGGTCCGAACTAGCTCGCTACCCGTTAGGGCCGACCTTAAATGGGCCGGGTAGCCCGTTTTGACAGGTCTACGAGACCCGTGACGCATCTTACCCGTATGCAAAAATGGGCGCAAGTGGGCCTACAAGTTTCCCGCGGTTTTGACGGATTGGCATTTTGGACCCCAACCCGCCCGTTGTCCACCCCTAGCAACATTGATATGTAAAGGCTCAAACCAGAGATTCTCCACGTTTAGACTACTTGCCCCCATAAAAAAAGAACTGAAATATTCATACTACAGAATTTACATAACATTACTTTTTATATCAATAAGAATAATCACACACAAGTGACAGTCCAAAAATCAATGTCAACGGATCACAAATTGATTTTCATGGCATGCAACATATTTTCTCTTCACCTGTGCTGTCACAACAAAAGATACTATACATAAATTAATCCTTCCTAGTACAATTTTTCATAATTTCAAGCATCTTAGGTGGACATAGATGAACTCTATAATAACCAAATAATTCACCAATGTGGACTACAACACTACAGAAACATGAAACTATGGTGCTACCATTTTTCTCCTAACTAGCAAAAACCATAAAAGGATGAATGATTTTTTCATATAAGGAGCACTAAAACTTCTCTTGGCATCATGTGCTTCCCGGAGCATCGCTTCCTGCAGCTGGTTTGCGATTCAAATACCGAATAACAGCATCTTCAACCCTGCTCAAGTTGTTAAACAACATATATGAAATTTAATAGTTAATGATAATTGAATAAAACATTGAAAAGACAAACACATTGATTCAATTCGAGTCTTATTTGAACCAGCACATGAACAAAAGGAAAAGCAACCATGCATTTTAAAACATTTGATTTCTAAATTATATTTGATTTTGGGTCAATCATAACTAATTCCAGCAGATGATGATGGACTAATATGCCATTAAAGATGTTAGCATGCAAAGGAAACAAGCAAAATACAAAACAATGGCGGACAAAATAATACTAAGCAGAGATTGTTGACAAAGCTTACCATGGTTGATTGAAAAATTCTGATCGACGCTCTTTTTCAGCACTGCGACTTGGTTCTCCAGCTGCAACTTTCAGATCCTTGCTTTGAGATTCAATCAAGGCATTAATAAATTCTACTGGAGATTGACTGAAACCAAGAAAGAATGCCCGTCTCCTACGGTGCTCGTGGATTTTTCTAATGATTCCACATATCGCTTCATCACATGTTTCGATCTCTTTGTTCTTCTCCACATTAGCCAATAATGCAGACAACTCTCTCTGAATAGGAAAAGGAACGTCAACAGTCACATCATAACATGCACTCCCGGCTGGACTATTCCCCGAGAGTTTGATCTGATGCTCCAAAAGTATAGGCTGTGGAGAAAACAAATGGTGCGATATTTTCTGCGAAACCGTTGTAAACTTCACCTTTTCTTCCCCAAATACTTTCTGTAGAGCCTGATCACAGTGAAAAAACGAAGGGTCGCTCGGGTTTTGCAATTTCCTTGCCTTCACATAGTGCCATATCGCAGCAATAATTCTCGGGCGTGTATCAACCTCAATGCCAAGAACTTCAGTCAATGCCGGTGAAAGCTTAAACTTCTCAGGAGCATAATTCATTTCTAATCGTATATTCACCGAAAATTCTTTATCCCCTTTCCTCTTCACTTCAAAACCTTCTTGAGGAGCAGGTGATCGAGTATTCTCCCAATTTATAATGTGGTTATCGGGATATAGCCTCTGATCCAATGAAATAGTTACTCTTTTGAAAAAAACCGAGAACTTCGGATACAATGGAGATGATTTCTGAACTACACCTGGCTGATCAGGGTCAACACCATCTTCCAATATCCTCCCAATAATCTTCAGCGTCCATGTTGGAGGCTCAGCATTTGGTTTCTTAGGTATAGTCCGAATTTGATTAGCAAAAGTATTAAACACATAAATGCGAAGAGTTTTCTGAATACAAGGGGGATTTTTCAGCGCTTCCTGAATATCAACCTTCTTTCTAGAAAGCGCAGCATCCACACGAGACTCAAACTCGAGAAGCTGCGTATAAAGAGCCGATTCAGGCAGAATAGCAGCCACCCTATCCTGCATCTGTTTCTCAGGAAGCTTTTGCTTCTTCCTCCGTGTGGCAGGCGTGAGTTCCATCGGTCTCAACGGCGAGAAATTGTTTTGAGGTGAAAATCCAACAGGCCTCATAGGCGGTTTCAAAGGAACCCGCTTTGCACTAGCATTACCCGGCGTTGAAACCATCGACGACGACACGCCTAAATTCCCTAAACCACCAACCTGATTCTGGTTAAGACTCAACCCTTGAGCTTGCAAATGAGCCTGCAATTGAGCATGAGCTACTGCTGCAGCTTGTGCATGAGCTTGAGCTTGGGCCTGAGCCTTAGACTGTGCTTGAACAATAGCATGGGCTTGAGACAAAGGAAACTGTCCTTGAAAACCAGCAGCAATTTGGGCTTGGGCTTGAGATTGTGAAAACACAGGGTTTGTAGACATAGAAGGGGAGGGTATTCCAACATTACCAAATGATGATGAAGAGGCGCCAATGCCTTTAGAAGGGTTATTGTTGTTCACAGACATCACTATCAAAAAATCTAATCAACAAAAAGGACAAAATGAAAAGAAAAAAAAAATGAAATTTGTTTCAAGACCCAAATGAAAAGATCTTAACTTTAAGTATTAATATCAATCATGAAACAAGTGAGGACATATCCAACAAATTCAAGTGTCAAATTTCATAACTTTATAAAAAATCACTACCAACAAACCCTAAATTTTCGTTCCCAAAATGGAAAGAGCTACAATTACTGACTTTGATTCCGAATTTGATAGTTTTTACCTCGATCTGGCGTTAGGTTGATCCACTGATTGAAGAGAACAGTGTAATCTTCGTTTGCAGGGAGTTAATTGTGGATTAGGGTTTGGTGATGCAGAGAGAGAGAAGTTGAATGAAGGTTTTATAATTGAAAATTGAGAAGAGAGTGAGGTAAATTAGATCAATGAGTGAGAGAGAGAGAGAGAGAGAGAGAGAGAGAGAGAGAGAGAGATTGTGGTTGGTGATAGAGGAAGATGATGGTGAAGCTTAGCTAGGGTTTGGAAAATGGCAAAATTCGAAAGGGTCAAAGTTTAGTCAGTGTGTAAGCGTTCATTTCTCAATGTCTTACTTTTAAAACGGTGTCGTTTGGTTCCAGCAACAGCAAGTTCTGAGTGTTCTAACCAAATAAAAACCGGTTCAATTGTTGAATAAGTCTAAATTACAAACCATATGTAAGGTTTAGATCAAATGGTTATGTGAATATTGTTAGATTAAATTTTATTTGTAATTATCCAAATTTATATTTGAGATCTATTTTGTCTTAATATTGTTACGTTTGAATTTAGTAAAAGTGTTTGCTACGTTGATTTTAAACTTAAAAAATAACTAAATTACAACCTAGATCAAATCAATTAACGAAATGGTCAATTCAAAATTTGGTTCAATTTATAAAACATTTAATTTTTTTCATTGCAAAAATTTCTAAATCTTCTCCATTTTATTATATAATTCTTAAGCCAACATTTCTTTATATTTATATATAATGTGTAGTGTTACAAGTTGTCACAAGTTTAATTATTAATTTTTACTGATGAAAAAATTTATTTTGATGAGATAACTCACTTTATTTATCATATAAATTTCTCAACTGAGATTAATCACGGCTAAACAATCATGATACTACAAATCTATATATCATGTTATAAATAAATAAAAAAGAAAAGCATATCTTACTATTTTTACATATAATAATAAAAAGATGTAGTGTACATAATGTGAATATTTTATATATAAATGGTATTAAATTATCCTTTAGCTAATGTTTAAGTTAAACAATAGTAGCATTAAAGAAAGTTAAACAACAGTAGTATTAATTATAGAAAAGTTTGAAATTAAAAAATAAATTAATAGTATTAATTAAAAGTAATATATCGGCGGCAAAGGCAATTTTTTTTTTTAACTTATAGTAATATTATAGGTCAGTGTGATGGTCATGATACATTGTATGATACACTTATCTTATCCTAGTCTAATATTTTGTTTTATCCACCAATCTCATATGATACAATAATCAAATTTTTTAAACATATCCTAGCTTATTTTCTAATCCTTAGTCTAAATTAGGTTAAAATAATTCATTTTCAACCTAATAAAAGTTATGAAATATTTTTTCATTTTACCATTTTCCACTCACGTTTCTCTCTCGTTCTCCATCTGCAACTTGATGTGTTCCTCTCACATGTGTTAATCAACTTCGCATGCATAATAGATCATTATGTTGGAACGTTGGATATTGGAACAAATGGATTTTTGATTTATTTTATATTTTGAAATTTTTGCTCATTATATATGTTGCAATCCTATATGTGATTTGCTTTCTATTTTATTGATGTTAAACTGTTGAAATACTATATTATTTATAATTTGGTTGCACAATTTGAATGAAATATAAGTTTAGCATACAATCAAGTAACAAGAGAAAGAGATATCGTAAAAAATGGTTTGAAAATGAGGATGAAGCCATTCTTGATAGACTAATTGAAGTTGTGAACATTGTTCTAAGAGGTGATAATGAACAATTCAAAGAAAACACCTTAACAACGGTCGAGGCAAAATTGGAGGAAAAGATTCTTGGATGTTGAATTAAGGTAAAACCACACATCGAATCTGCAATGAAGAGACTAAAGTTAGATTATGGAATAATTTATGATATGTTAAATCAAAGTAAATTTTGTTGGGATGGAGAGAAAATTTATTTCAACTTCGTATATTTTAGTAAGTTCCTTTTATGATTATTTGAAAAGTTGTAGTTTTCATTTATGTGTAGAGTTATCCAAATGCAAAAGATTATAGGTATGCTCCAATTCCACTATTTGATAATTTTGTTCATGTTTTTTGGGAAATATCGTACTATTGGTAAAAGAGGTGATCGCCCTGCTGATAATGTCGAGGAGATAGATAAAGAAGATGCAAAACAAATTAATGATGAAGAGCTTGAAGTAGAAATTACTCAATCACCATCTCTTTGTCAATCACAATCTAGGAGAAAGAATGACCAATTGAAAATTCAATCAAAGAGAAGTAACAAATGAGCATATATTATTACTAATGGTATTTCTGAGTTAGGAAAAACTTTTAGATATTAGCTTAAAAAAAGTTCAGAATGATTGGAGTAAAACTGCAAATTGTCTAGGTGTTGGTAAAGATGTGTTTGATAATTCAAGAAATATTATGAATGAGTTGAAGAAAATGCACCTAACAAAACAAGAGTGTTTTGCTACACCAAACCAAAATATTATCTGTGTCACATCGTTTGCACATGTAAAAATACGTTTTTGATTATACACAAAGACAAATGGTGACACAGCAACAAAAAGAAGAATTCCTCAAACATCCCTTGATGAAATAAATAGATTATATAAAGGTAAAATAATTCAAGTCATAATTCAAATACAAGAGGACCTTAATTACTTTGCATATGCATAAATAATATTTTCAAAAGTCCAAAATAATATTTTCAAAATATTAAAATCTTTATTTTTAACAAAATCTAATGTCGTATTCGAATACCAATATCTTGTAGTTGAATACAGGATAAAAACATGGCTAAGTCAGAGAGTTGGCCATCTCATCTGTATTCGACTACACAGTAAAAATTTTGAATGATTTTTTAAACGTTGCAATCTGTATTCGAATACACAAATCTTGTAGTCGAATACAAGACAAAAACATGGCTAAGTCAGAGAGTTGGCCATCTCATCTGTATTCGACTACACAGTAAAATGTTTGAAAATTTTTAACGTTGCAGCAAGCTGTATTCGAATACAGAAATGTGGTATTCGAATACAACTGCAACCAATGCAATTTTTTAACTTTGAATTCAATTTAAAACATTGTAATTCGTTCTCAAACCTCTTGGATCAAAGGCCACGAATCTAAAGAGTTGTTTGAGGACTATAAATAGGTCATAACTTCATTTTCAAATTACTAATTCAAATTACACAATTTCAAAGACTTTGAACTAAATTTTCTAAATTTTTCTAAGTCTTTTCAGAAGTTCAAGTACTTGCATATCATTTTCATATCCTTAAGGTTCTCAAAAGTACTTGAATAAATCTTGAATTATACTACCTTCAATCTATTCTTATATCCTTATCAAAAACAACAAAGTGATTGTAAAAGAAAGTTGTGCTTTCTTTAAAGTGCTGTATCTAAGATAGTAGTGTTCTATCTTTGAAAGTTTGTTAGAAGATTGTAGCAAAGGTCCCAGCGTGAGTACTTGTACATATTCTGACAGATAGTGAAGAAAATCTCTTGTGGTGAGCAAGAGGACTGGACGTACCCTTGGTGATTAGGGGAACCAGGATAAATCTTCTGTGTTCTTTACATTACTGCCATTTACATTATCCGTTACTATCCATAAGCGCAAAAATCAATCACTATAATTTTAAAAAAAACGATCAAAATAACCAAACACCTAATTCACCCCCCCCCCCTCTTAGGTGCACATCTGATCTAACAATTGGTATCAGAGCAGGTTCAAGGTAAATTACTCCTTGATAAAATAACAAATGGCTTCCGCACTACCAGTTTTCAGAGACGGAGGCAGCAGCACCAAACCTCCATGTTTCGTCGGTGAACATTACGATTTTTGGAAAATCCGTATGCAAGCATATCTTGAGGCACATGGAGACGAAATATGGGATGATGTCGAAAATGGTCCATACAATCCAACAACAGTCATCAACAACAAAGAGGAAATTAAAATAAAGAACTCTTGGACCGATGACGATAAAAGAAAGGTGCTATTCGATAAAAAGGCTAAAAACATTCTACAATCAGCACTTGGTATGGACGAATTCTTCCGCATATCTCATTGTAAAACAGCCAAGGAAATATGGGACACATTGGAAGTAACCCATGAAGGCACCATAGAGGTAAAAAGATCCAAACTAAACACACTTTCTCAAGAATATGAATTGTTTCGTATGCAGCCTGGAGAAACCATACTAGACATGCAGAAACGATTCTCCCACTTGACAAATCATCTGACAGCCATTGGAAAGGTCTTCTCCAATGATGAATTGAATCTGAAAGTATTACGATCACTAACGAGGGCGTGACAACCAAAGGTGACTGCTATATCAGAAAAGAAGAGTTTGTCCAAAATGTCACTTTCTGCATTATTTGGCAAACTACAAGAGCATGAAATAGAACTTGGACGATTAGAGCAAAATGAAACCCAAGAAAAGAAAAACAAAAATATTGCTCTAAAGACCGAATCAAAGGAAGTAGTCAAAGAAGAAATTTCTGATGACGACGAAAACATCAACCTCCTTGTCAAGAAATTCGGCAAATTTCTCAAAAATAACAGAAGTTTCAAGAAGAAAAACTTCAAAAAGAAAGATAGCACGACCAACCAAAATTTCACATGCTTTGAATGTGGAAAACAAGGACATATTAAAGCAGACTGTCCAGATCTCATCAAGAAGAGTGCCGGCAAAAGAAAAGATTTCAAGAAAGCATATATAGCATGTGAAGATAACGACATAAGTTCAACATCAGAAACTGAAAGCGATGAATGCGCAAATGTTGCACTAATGGCGTCACATCACTCCGATGACGAAGAGGGATGCTCACAAAATACTTCAAATTTATGGTACTTAGATAGTGGGTGTTCCAAACACATGACGGGAGACATAACAAAATTTTCAGCATTGACCCTTGAATCGAAAGGACATGTAGTATATGGAGATAATAACAAAGGGAAGATCCTAGGCATTGGAAAAATTGGAAAAGCACCTTCTCCAACAATTGAAGATGTTCTTTATGTGGAAGGCCTAAAGCACAATTTGATAAGCATCAGCCAGTTATGTGACAAAGGACACAAGATAGTCTTCAACAAGGAAGAGTGCATCATTCAAAATGCAGCAACAAGTGAAGTCCAGTTTATCGGTAAACGTTTCAAGAATATTTTTATACTTAATCTTGATAATCTATCCTTGAAAATGAAATGTCTTTTGGTAAGCGACAACAATGATGCATGGTTATGGCATAAAAGAATTGCTCATATTCACATGGATCATTTAAACAAACTTGTCAAACATGATCTTGTTGTCGGATTACCAAAAATGAAATTTGTCAAGGATAAATTATGTGACGCATGTCAAAAAGGTAAACAAACGAAAACTTCTTTTAAAGCCATAAATGCTATATCTACTACAAGACCACTTCAATTGATACACATGGATTTGTTTGGTCCATCAAGAACTAAAAGTCTTGGTGGAAATTCATATGGACTAGTTATTGTTGATGACTTTTCAAGGTACACATGGACCTTGTTTTTGGCAAACAAAAACGAAGCTTTTAAAGCCTTTAAAAATTACGCCAAACTAGTCCAAAATGAACAATCATCCAAGATTGTATCGATTAGAAGTGATCATGGTGGAGAATTTCAAAATACCTTATTTGAAGAATTCTGTGAAGAAAATGGAATTTTCCACAATTTTTCTGCACCAAGAACACCTCAACAAAATGGGGTGGTTGAGAGAAAGAACAGGTCCTTGATAGAACTTGCAAGAACAATGTTAAGTGATTCAAATCTACCAAAGTACTTTTGGGCAGATGCTGTAAACACGACATGCTATGTTACTAACAGAGTAAACATTCGACCTATTCTTAAGAAGACTCCGTATGAACTATACAAAGGTAGAAAGCCTAACATCTCTCACTTCCACATCTTTGGATGCAAGTGTTTTGTGCTAAATAATGGAAAAGATAATCTTGGAAAATTCGATGAAAAGGCTGATGAAGGTATATTTATTGGGTATGCATTATCTAGTAAAGCTTTTAGGATCTTTAATAAAAGAACTTTAATTGTAGAAGAATCAATACATGTTAATTTTGATGAAACTAACCCCTCGAAAGAGGACAAAGCTATTTCTTTTGATGATGATGATATTGAAAGTAGTGATCCACGTGAAGAAGATCCAATTGATCAACCGAGTCAAGAAAATGAAGTCGACATGGAAAAGGAAACAAATGAACTCCCAAAGGAATGGAGAACCCATCGATATCATCCGATTGATAACATCATTGGTGATATCAACAAAGGAGTTACAACTAGACTCAAATTGCAAGATGCATGTTTAAACATGGCATTTGTTTCACAAATCGAACCTTCCAAAGTTGGTGAAGCACTAAAAGATGATCAGTGGATACTTGCTATGCAAGAAGAGCTTAACCAATTCGAAAGAAACGAAGTGTGGGAACTTGTTCCTAATCCAGGTGACAAACATATCATTGGTACAAAATGGGTATTTAAAAATAAAGTTGACGAAAATGGTATAGTTGTCCGCAACAAAGCAAGACTTGTCGCCCAAGGATACAATCAAGAAGAAGGAATCGATTTTGACGAAACATTTGCTCCGGTTGCAAGGTTAGAAGCAATACGGTTATTACTTGCTTATGCCTGCTCTATGAATTTTGAATTATTTCAGATGGATGTGAAAAGCGCATTTCTAAATGGATACATCAATGAAGAAGTATATGTCAAGCAACCACCCGGCTTTGAAGACTTCAAGAATCCTACACATGTATTCAAACTAAGGAAAGCTCTCTATGGTCTAAAACAAGCACCAAGAGCTTGGTACGACAGATTGAGTGCCTTCCTGTGTGAAAGAGGCTTTGAAAAAGGAAAGGTTGACAAGACATTATTTATTAAACGAAATAATGGTCACACCTTGTTGGTCCAAATTTATGTTGACGATATCATATTCGGTTCAACAAATAACGCAATATGTGAAGAATTCTCATTGATGATGCAAGGTGAATTTGAAATGTCCATGATGGGAAAATTAAACTATTTTCTTGGTCTTCACATCAAACAACTCAAGCATGGCATCTTCATCAATCAAGCAAAATATTGCAAAGAACTGCTAAAACGATTTGACATGGAAAAATGCAAGGAGAGTGCAACTCCCATGGGCTCCGGAACATATGTTGATAAAGATGAAACTGGTGCATCTGTAGATATTTCAAAATATCGAGGTATGATTGGCTCTTTATTATATCTAACGGCCAGTCGGCCAGATATCATGTTTAGTGTTTGTCTATGTGCAAAATTTCAAGCAGATCCGAAAGAATCACATCTTGTAGCAGTCAAACGAATCATGAAATACTTAAAAGGCACCATCAATGTTGGAATATGGTATCCTAAAGGTAGCATCTGTAGCCTCGTTGGATATTCAGATTCAGATTATGCAGGATGTAAAACAGACCGTAAAAGCACAAGCGGCACTTGTCATGTACTGGGCAATGCACTCGTATCTTGGTCATGTAAAAAGCAAGCATGTGTCGCACTTAGTACTGCTGAAGCCGAGTACATAGCAGCAGGAAGTTGTTGCGCACAAATCCTATGGCTCAAGCAACAACTATGTGATTATGGAATTGATCTTGGATGCATTTCGCTACGATGCGACAACACTAGTGCAATCAATATCTCAAAGAATCCAATCATGCATTCTCGGACCAAACACATTGATATACGACACCACTTTTTACGTGATCATGTGCTTAAAGGCAATGTTGAAGTAACCTTTGTGGATACTCATAACCAACTTGCGGACATCTTCACTAAACCACTTCCTAAAGACTCATTTTTCAAAATACGACGCGAACTCGGCATCTTAAGTGAAAGTGATCTTTAAACGTCAGGTAAACTGCTATCATCAGGGCAAAGGTATGGCTTAATTCGTATCTTCACATGCTTACATGATACTTGAATTTAGTTGACTTACATGTTATTTGAATTTAGTTGACTTACATGTTATTTGAATCTAGTTGACTATTTGAATTGACGATATTATCAATATGTTAACTCTTGCCTTCACATACTAGAATTTAGTTAATTGTGTTTACATGTTATTTATATGATTATATTAAGTTTATGTTATGTTCTGTTTGATAAAATCATGTCTGTCTCCAAAATCTGGAGGTCGTAGCCGAATACAATCAATCTGTATTCGAATACAGATGATTCTGGAAATCTGTATTCGATTACCATCATCCTGTATTCGAATACAGGTTCGCATTTTTCTGTCATATATACAGCTGTGACAGTCAGTAGCCGAATACAACTCCTGCCTTCCCTGCGAACTCGTATTTTTCCTCTGCGAACTTCATCTTCTCTGCAACTCAACCTCCAGAACTGCTTCGTTCATTGAAGCTTGACCTCCCAAAACTTGATTTCATTCAATTAACTGTGAAATCCAGAACCCCAACCCCCAAAGATTCGCGATTTCACAAAAACCCAGAATCTGAGAATCCCTCATCTCCCTCTTCAATCTCGCGAAATTCAGAACCCTAACCCCCAAAGGTTCACGATTTCCCAAAACCCTTACTTGGATTCGCGAATTCCAGATTCCTTTACACCTACATCTCAGTTTCGAATCCGAACCCTAAAACTCTCAACAAAATGTCAAACATCTCCACCTCTGTTGAAAATGCACGCAAGCGTGGCCCTCGCACCAAGCATGCAAGCTTAGGTCCTTCCAAGCGTCGCTCAAAGAGCATCAGCGTCACGGATTTGTCTCATCTTCTGCATTCTCCCGAAGAAATTACCCGGTTTCGCACACTGTACTCCGACAAAAGGCTCATCATTCCAAAATTCGGTACTTTAGACTCTTTCTCTGCCTTTCAATTTCCGGATTTACTTAGGGCTCAACAAGTTGAGGACTTTATTGCTTACAAAGGTCCGATTTATCCTGATTTGGTTCGAGTCTTTTATTGCAATCTTCGTCGGGATGGCAAAATGTTGATTTCCCGTGTCAAAGGAATCACTATTGAACTTGATTCTCATACTATTGGTGCCATTCTGAAAATACCTGATCATGGTCAGAAACTTAGTCCGACCAATTTATGCAAATGGCATAATATCTCGAAACAGGATGCTTATGCGGCTCTGTGTCACTTTGACAAACTCACCATAGAACGCAAGCAACTTCAGGCTAGCTCCACCTTTGCAAGACAAAGATTTAGTGTTGGAAACTTAACAGTCGACTTTCGTCTGCTCCATTATTTCCTAAGCTACATTCTGGTTCCTAAGGCCGGTAACTACTCTCAACTCTCTGAATTTGAACTTCAGATTCTTTACTTCATGAATGACGGTCTTTCTCTTAACTGGGCATACTTTGTTAAGTCTGTCATGTTTGTATCCCGTGAAGCTGCTGGATTGCCCTATGCTAAGGAAGTTTCTCGCATCCTTGAACATTTTGGGGTAGATTTTTCTGAGGAGGTTGTGTATACCGTCACTAAGGATAATCTGTTAGACTTGAGTGTTCTTCCTAGCATGAAAATCATTTGGAGTGAACCGCTGCAAAAATACATCCATCAGAGTGATATTGGTCAGGCCTCTGCTAGTGCTCCTCCAGATGATGCTGCTGACGATCCTGCATCTGATGATGATCAAGTTTCTAATCGCATGATTATGGATAAACTTGACTCTCTTCAGACCAGCTTCTCAGGATTTACCACTTCGGTCGATGCTCGCTTTCAGGCTCTCGAATCCACCATTGCTACCAATCACAACAGCCTAGTCCACGAGATGTGTATCATCGCCGATAAACTTGATCACTTCCATCTACCACCGGATCGTCGCTGAGATTGTACCACCGGATCGTCGCTGAGATTGTCCATCTGATGTAGTCGAATACAAGACAAAAACATGGCTAAGTCAGAGAGTTGGCCGTCTCATCTGTATTCGACTACACAGTAAAATGTTTGAAAATTTTTAACGTTGCAGCAAGCTGTATTCGAATACAGAAATGTGGTATTCGAATACAACTGCAACCAATGCAATTTTCAGCTTTGAATTCAATTTAAAACATTGTAATTCGTTCTCAAACCTCTTGGATCAAAGGCCACGAATCTAAAGAGTTGTTTGAGGACTATAAATAGGTCATAACTTCATTTTCAAATTACTAATTCAAATTACACAATTTCAAAGACTTTGAACTAAATTTTCTAAATTTTTCTAAGTCTTTTCAGAAGTTCAAGTACTTGCATATCATTTTCATATCCTTAAGGTTCTCAAAAGTACTTGAATAAATCTTGAATTATACTACCTTCAATCTATTCCTATATCCTTATCAAAAACAACAAAGTGATTGTAAAAGAAAGTTGTGCTTTCTTTAAAGTGCTGTATCTATGATAGTAGTGTTCTATCTTTGAAAGTTTGTTAGAAGATTGTAGCAAAGGTCCTAGCGTGAGGACTTGTACATATTCTGACAGATAATGAAGAAAATCTCTTGTGGTGAGCAAGAGGACTGGACGTACCCTTGGTGATTAGGGGAACCAGGATAAATCTTCTGTGTTCTTTACATTACTGCCATTTACATTATCCGTTACTATCCATAAGCGCAAAAATCAATCACTATAATTTTAAAAAAAACGATCAAAATAACCAAACACCTAATTCACCCCCCCCCCCCTCTTAGGTGCACATCTGATCTAACAGCACATATTTTGGAATTGTAATGATGTTGATTGTCTTGCATTTGTTAAGTCGTTGATACTTTATTTTGTTAGTTTATTTTATATGGTTTGATGAAACATGTAAGACAACATATTGTTCTTTATGATATTTTATTGCTACTACATTGTCTATAGTTTTAAGTTGATATAGTGTGTTAGAAATTTTAATAATATATTTTTTTTAGTAGCGTAAACAATTTTTTCAAGTATATAAAATTACTTCATAAATTATTTAGCATTTTTTGTTTATTTGTATAAAAAAATATAAACGTTATTTTGAAAAGAAAAAAAATTAAATAGATTACAAGGACAAATTTATCATTTTATAACTATATAAATCATATCATTTGATTATCTATTGTGTATCAAACACTAGATATGATAAACTAATATTATTAGATTTTTCATCTTATACACATCATCAAACAGATGACATGATAACTCTTTATCGTATTCATATCATGTTATGTCACTATCGTGCTCCTTATCCTATCATTTCTTATTGAAAACGAGATATTTCTCAACACACATCGGTTAATAATAATCTATGAATTGAGGTAGTATTACAATGAATGGAAAAGTTTTCTATCAATAACTTTGATCATATTTAAAGTTAAAGTTTAACAAGTAAAAATAAAAACTACAATATTATGACTCATTCTTTTATATATACTTTTGTCAGAAAAAATACTGTAGACAATTACTCTATTTTTTTTTAATAATTGATATATATTTTATTTTTTAAAAGAATAAACCGATAATAAACAACATTGACATCAGATATAGAGCATTGATGAATCAAAGACAAATTTTAGAACTTCAAATACTGTTTATAATTTCTAATTATTATTATAAGAAATTTTATTTTACAGCTATAAAGAAATTTAGTTAAGTATAATTAACTTTTTAGAATATATATAAAATATAAATTAAATTTATTAAATTATCTTTTTTAATATCAAACGGTCAGCTAAACACATTAAATATTTTTAAATTAAATAAATAATATATTAAAAATAATAATATTAAATAATTTAAAAATAATTAAATTATGTTTGTAATAGTTATTAAGATTTTTCCACTCCGAGTGGGACGAAACAAATAGCCCTTACACAATAAAACCCATACAACCTAATAGATTGTTCCATTATTGACTTTCAACAACAACCATGACAAAATTTAATTCCTTCAACCACCATAAACAAATCAAATGCAATTTCTTTTTAAAAAAATAGCAAAATTTCTAGCACGCAAAATAGATCAAACACATGTCATTCAAACTACAATAAACCTTTCTCAAATCAACTTGTCATCCGATACTAAATCAAAAAATAACAAAGTATGTTGATGAACCTTCTTTTGACATGCTACAAGAATATTGAGTCATCGAATGATTAGCTTCCATACAACCCCGTAAAGTAGACACTATGAGAACAAGTGTAAAAATGTTTTCTCGCACCCACACCTCTCTAGACAAATTAATTGTCCTTCTCCTCCACACCAATTGTCCACTCTCATTTAATTAAGTGGATTTTTTAGTCTCTCACTGCCTCTCCACAATAACAATTTAAAAAAGGATTCAATTTTAGAAAAAGACATGAAATAAACTAATAGTAAGACAAGACAACTTTTAAAACAATTTATTTTGAACTGTCTTTCTTTTTTTTTTCCTCAAAAATATTTTATTTGTTTGCTATGTCCTTATCTATTACTATAAACAATTGCAAGGTTAACAACAAGCCTCGTAATAAATGCATAAATTCTCTAGGATCATTCTAGGCTCACCTTGCCAACATGACACTCTCTCAATGTTTTGTAACAATACATTTTATTACTAGAAAAACCCATATTACTTTTTAAATTTTAAATGTAATCCATATCTTTTTCATATTAAAAATAGAAATAGTGTATATGAGAGTTGTATATGTTAGAGAGTCATTTGTTTTATCGCTGTATCCAGTGTTGTTTTGTAATTACACTTAAAAAAAATAGAAATGAAAAAACAAATTCAATAATAATTTCAAAAAATGTACATATTGCACTATTATAGCCCTCATTTTATTAATATAGTGTTCAAGTAATGACGGCAAATTCAAATCATATACTTAAGAGCAACAAAAGCAATAAATTATGAAAACTGTTTCTAAAAACAAATAATCCAAATAAATTTTTTAGTTTTTAAGTTTTAAAATGTTAAAATAGAATTTTTGAGATGTAAATCAAACGAGCTCTAAATTTTCAATTTTCTATTTTCAATTTTCATTGTAATAATTATCGATAAAGGGCCTCTCAAAAAATGAAATAATTTTAAAAGAAGATAATTAAGGATAATTGTAAAATTTGTCCCATAGAAAGGAAAATAATCTATTATTA
>JBBPBP010009778.1:4903463-4913613 GCA_037974735.1 Cicer chorassanicum | reverse complement strand
ACAAAAAATTTAAAAATTAATCACTTACAAAATTTAATTTATATGTATCGTTAGTATATAAAATATTTATATTATTAGTCGATCATAATCACTAAATCATTACAAAAAATTGACTTAATCATAACACTTTTAAATAATTATAATTTTTTATTGTATAATTTTTTTACATTATCAATATAAAAAAAAATTAAACTTTATCTTAAAATGGTAATTTGATAGCTAACATAAATCCACCTCATCCCTAACAAGTGAGACCCAATAGTACAACTATTTGACACATAGATAACTAAAGTAAACAAATATTACAAGTGTGTAATGTAAGTACCTTTATAAATGTTCCTCTGAAAAAATTGTTTGACTGAAAAATAGACTGTAGATCTTAGTTGGTGTTTATGTCTTTGTTCTTTGAATATACTTAATCTATAATTTTTGGTTTTTTGAATGATTTTATATTTTCCTGTAAAAAAATATTATTTGAATGATCGTTGTTCTAGTCTATAGTTGTTTAATATTTTTATTTTCCACATATTTACTCATTGTAAGACAAAATTCATCCTTGTTCAAACAGATATTAATACATTTTATATTGTCCTTTAATTATATAAGTTATTGGGTTCTATCAACAGTATTGTTTATCCTTTTAAAAAAAAGGTACTGTTTTATCAAATAATGTTAATTATACACACACTTCACCATTAATAAATAAACTAATTTGACCATAAGTTTACATATACTTACCAACTAAACCACAAATCCTATTAAAAATACCTCATTGTATGTAAATTGTTGATTCAATTAAATATATAAAGAATTAAGAAAATGATGCATATATTAGTAATAATATTTCTCAATGTCCTTATAATTTAAGTAGCCAAATGGATGCCTTAAATAATTCTTATTCTTTTATCATATTCTCCTTTATAATAAACTCCATGCAATTAATCAACTTTACATTGAACTAAGTAGAACTGGACTTGAATCTTTAATTTAATCAAGTTTCTGAGTTCGAATCTTGTAAGTTAAAAAATTGTACAACTTTAGAGGAGATACTGTTGGAACAAATGATAGTGCGCAGCGGGAAAGGAAGAAGAAGAAAGAAAACGAAATTGCAGAAGCAGAAATTGATTCTGGATTAATCCATGATTGATCTGTTATTACTCCAAGATCGATCCTGGAACGATCTTCACAGAAAAGTTCTGTTATTCAATTATTGTCAATTACACACTTCACATACAAGTTGTTAGTTATATATAGGCCTGTTATCTCATGATGCAAGGCACCCAACTAACTAACTAACTAACTAACTAACTATATCAACACTTTAAAATGACAATTATGAATTACACTTCAACAGATACTCCACTAAAAGGGGTAAATCAAATTTCTCAAAAAATATATAATTAATCATTAAATAAATCGATAAATACTTTACCCTAATATCATGACATGACTTTCCACCATAGGTGGAGAACCATCACCCTTCTTGTAACTAGATTAGAAAATATTGTCTCTCTTAAACAACTTAAAATAAAGAGTAGATAACTAATTTAATTTGAAAAATTGTATGGTCGCACAATTTAGTCTTTAATATTAACAATTAAAAATAGACTAATTACACCTATTACCCTTTAAGTTTTAACCAATATCCATTTAGATCATTTAAGTTTTTTTTTTAAATCTCAATTTGGTCTTTTAAATTAAATTCTATTTGCACCATTAGTCATTTGTCTTAATTTCGACAACGGTAAATACAATTGAAAACATATGATCATTGAAAACTCTACTAAATGCTGCAACAATATGTCCCTCATACTAATCATTCTCAAAATATTAATCAAATCTTATAAATGATCCACATAATTTTTTGATTTTCTCTACGACCATTTAGACACACGAATAACTTAAAAACAAGGTAAGAAAGGTTTATCCATATAATTAGTCTTTTTTAACTTCCTCCTCGTGCAAAGTATCTAGGATAGTCATCTCCCTGCGATGTTTCAATTAGATCTTAACATTTTATGATAGTAATGTAAGAAAATTGTCAAATTTAAAGGATTGTATTTGTAATTTATTATAATTTAAAAGTTAATAGTACAAACCGAATATAACTTAAAGACCAAATCGAAAAAAATAAATAAACTTAAAGAATCTAACTGAGAACTACATGTGTATTTTTGTCTTTAAAATATTTTTTAAAATTTAAAATTTCCAATGACAATAGTCCCTCGTGAACAATTTCAAAACCATATTGGTCCAACAAAATGACTATTGTATTTGTGATTAAAAAATTTCAATTTCAAAGAACATTTTAAATTTTATTATTTTTAAAAGTATTACATTATCATACGTCTACATAATGAATAATAGAATAGATTTGTAATTTTGATATAAGCCAATAAATAAGGAAATTGGGAAGATATAAATAAGTAACAACACTCTTGCATTTGAACTTTGAAGCTTATAATACAACTTTATTATTCTTAAGCTTCAATACCAAAGGAAAAAAAACAGGATACATAAACATAAATCCAACTAGCCTATTATGATGATCAAATTGTTTCATCAAATGACACCATATGGCTTACCACAAACATTAATCAAACAACAAAACCATAAACTAACATAGATAATTCACACATTAATTAACCTTCAACTTTTTCTCCTTTTATTTTACCATAACGTTCCTGTTCGAAAACATAAAGTTGATCACCTGATACTGATTGACTCCTTCTTCATGTACGTACGATTCATTTCCAACCAACTCTACTTAATCATTCTTGCATAAAAACTCACACTTCAACAAACTTCAAGCTAACATCACAGCACAATTACGAATAAAAGGATTAAGATTACTACTACCACAAACAATTTTCTTCCACTCCAAAACCTGAACATTAGGATTAGGAAAACAAGTATAAATATTCATCAAAGCACAATGTGAATAAGAAGTAGCACCAATAACAAGCAATTCATTTCCCAATGATTTGAATGCAACACCCCAACCACATTGTGCATCAGCTCTAACAGGAACTAACCCTAATTTCTTCCATGAATTTTCACCTTTCATATAAACCTTAACCTCATTTGATGAAATATCAAGTGTATACAATTCATTGTTAACAACAGCTATAAGAGGTGGTGATCTTGAACTTGAAATTGGAAAACCTTTCAACATGTTTGGAATCAAATTCCAAGTTTTTGAAACATCGTCATAGAATTCACCACATGTGAGATCATTTCGATTCTCATCTTGTCCTCCAATTACATGAAACTTGTTGTCCAAGTAACAACCTGAACAAGATTTTCTCTTTCGTTTCATGTTTGGGAGTGGTTCCCATGTTTGGTTTTCAGAATTGTATTTTTCAGCTGAATTCAAAACTTGAATGCAATTTTTTGTTTCAAGTCCACCAGCTATAAAAGCATAAGTGCCACATGAAGCTGATGCAAAACTACACCTTGGAGTTATCATTGATGGACCCCTAAACCATTCATTTGTTGTTAATTCATACCTCCAAATAACAGCTCCATCAATTTCCATACCTGAAACAAATATCAATAAGGTGTGAGTTTAGAGGTAAAAGTCTGACTTGATAATCTTATGAAACAAAATTCAAATGTTTTTAAAAACACTTGACTATTAGTGTCACTTTAATTAATGATAATTGATTTAAATATACATTTGATCCTTGTAAATATATTCATTTTTGCTTTTCGTCCTTGTATTTTTTTTTTACAAAGACCCATTTCAATACAAACAAGTTTCATAGGGACTAAAACAAAACAATAAGAACAAAAAACAAAAGGGTAAATAACTATTTTAAGTCATGAATGTGTCAAAATTGCAAATACATCCTCAAATATCTCTTTTGCTATTAATCTTAATTATAAACTAAATTAACCAACGAAAAACACATTTGAGTACTACTTTGACTAATTAAAGACACATTCGTAAACCAAAATGACTAACAAAAGACATAGTGAAATATATTTTTATAATTTTCATGCATTCAAAAATTATTCTAACAACGCCTCAACATTAAAAAAACCAAAATGATTAAATATTATAATTGCAAGGACAAAAATAAAAAATAAAGTAAAAGTAAAAAAAATAAATTAAATCATCATAATTTTCATTCCCCAATATTTGAAAAAAAAACCATTCATACCTGAAACAAACAAATGTGTGCCAGCAGAAAAGGACTCTTTATCACCACATTCAAATTTATAATCAGATGGAATAATAGGCAATTTCTTACAAGACTTGAATTCACCATCAAACACACACCAATTTCTTTCACCACTAGCCAACATAAAAACACATGGCTCTTTCAATCCAATCACTCTCCTTATTTTGTAGATTTCACCACTCTTCATTTGTCTCAAAAATTTCTTGTTCAAACAACAAATCTTCCAATGTTTTGAAATTGGTAACCTTGACAATATCATTGTCTCTAGCTCATCACTAAGACATGGTAACACAACAACATAATCTGCATCCTGCGGTTCTTGACCTGAGGTTGAATCATTGTCACTACAAAGTGACAATTCTAGAATTCTTATATTTTCATTGGAGGAATTTGGTGATTTATTATTGTAAATTCCACCACCAAAGAAACTCCACATAGGTAATAATCTTTTACTAGATAAACTATAACTCATTTTTTTTTTCTTTTTATTTTTTTCTGTGAATTTTTTATGAGAAGAAGTCTTCACACACCTTAACTGTGGAGAAAAAAGAATCAAAGTATTAGAAACAAACAACAGTTACTAGAACTAGATTGAAATTTCAGTTATAAGAATAAGAAAATTAATTAATTTATAGTGTTAATAGTGCATGAACTAAAACAGTTTATTATTATTATATGATGAAACATAAATTAATTACAGTTAGAAATCTAATAAAAAAATGTCATTTTCATGGATTAAACATTGCTCTCTCAATCAATCAATGAAAATATTATTGTAAAAAAAAAAGACTTAACTCATTTGAAGATACTAATTAAGCAATTTTCTTTTCATTTCTTTGGTCAATGAAAATGCCTAAAAAAATACTCCAACCATGAAAACTAATAATCAAAGAAGAAATTAGAATAAAATCCAATATTTTAAATTAAAGTGATATCGTTATATTCGACCGTAGTAAAATCTAGTCTCAATCGTAAGAACTTATTGTTACTGTTTAAATATAACTGCAGTCTCAATCGTAAGAACTTATTGTTACTGTTTAAATTACAGTTGCAAACTTTTCTAAATGCAGAATGAGAAGTATACGAATTCAAATTTTAATTGAAATAATATTTGATTGGATTTTACTTAATTTTCAATTGAATTTTAGATTTTCAGAACTTTTAATCTCTAAAGGAAGAATTCTGGTTGGCTATGGAATATCAAATGAGTTATATGTAAGAGGTTTAAAGTTTAAATTCTACTGCTAACATTTCTCCGTCCAAAAATATACCGTAACTACTAATATTTGTCTACAAAAAACACAAAGCTTAATTTTTTTAACACACAAAAATTTAGAATATTAAAAATTATAAATGATGCTTACCTAGAAGACTTCACATCATGGGTTTGATCAGGTTCATAGTTAACACATAAACATGCCAAGATTCAGAAAAGAAAAAGAAAATTAAGGTTCATGCATATTTACTTAGAAATGAAGAACAAAATAGAAAAGATGAAAAGGGTGATAGAAGTAAAAGAGAATAAAATCAAAGAAAAGAAAAAGAGACATTATGAATTTAATGCATGAAAGAGATTTGAAGAAAATGAGGTGATAGAAGTGACTTGGAATGATAAAATGAAGCCATTATTAAGATGGATTCATCATAGAGACACACTCCATTTGTTGGAGAAAATTATGTTATTTAAATTAAGAAAATAAGGTATGTTTTTTAAGATTAAAATACCCTTAAGAGAATCAATATTTTATAAGATATGTCATAATCATCATCATTATGAGAGAATCATTATTTAAAAAAGACTATGTGGCTGCTGATTTCACACTTCACATAGTATAGTTGAATTTCCAATGGTTATTTAATTAGCACTCAAAATGGGACAGAAAATAAAAATAAATAAATTAAAAGAATGAATGAATAAAATATTGAACAAAAGAGAAAGGAAAAAAAAGTGGGGCTATAGTTAATTTATGTATCCTCTTTTTCTTTTTGGTGATTAATTAATTAATTAATTAATTTTTTCCTCGTTTTGAGTAAATGTTGGTTCAATATAACCACTGACCACCTTCAAAACGTGTTCTTTCCACGCTTGTGCTTAAAAGAAGAATCAGTTCATGTATTCAATGTTAATTTACCATGAATTTTTATTTTTCAAAGATGCAATATTTTAAATAAAACTCCACAATTGTAATTTGAGCTGCAACAATAAGATTTTTTATACTCCTAACAAATGGAGTGTAATTTTGGTTAAGATGACATTTATATTGTGAAGGAGGCGTACGATTTTTTAACCAATTTGACGTCTAACGAGACTTATTTATTCTATCCTTTAGTGTTGAATAAATGAGTCCTTTTGAAAGTGTTTGTGTTTGTGTGACGTTTGTTTCACCGTCGTTTACTTATTATAAATAATTTGTTTAGAAGAGGAGTGTATCATATTGATTTACATTTGTGTTGCGGGTTGCAATGAAGATGAATTTAGGATGTACATATACTAAGATTGAAATATCTTGTTAGCATTTAAGTGAGGTCCAATATCATGCACTCCAATTCATGTTTGTATTTTTTATTTGCTCAAATTGATTGATGCTATGTTTAAAAATATCTTAGCATCTTGGACTATGCACTTTAAATTTATACTTCATTCGGTCTTAACTATAACAGAAAATATAATGTAAATAAATTACATTAATTTTTATTATTCAAACTCTTTTTTATATCTAAGATGGAAGAAGATATATCCTTTAATAGTGAGTCAGACAATATTTTGTGTTGGAAGATCTATTGATAAGATTATGGGGACAGTTGCACCCAAAACTTTATTTTTTAAAATTTTAATATACTTTTTTTATAAAGGTAAATTTAATGTGTTTCATTAAAAATTAAATCACCAATACAAGCTGAATTATCATTTTTATTCACTTTATTGTCAAAAATGTATAATATTTTGTGTACAATCTCAAATTGGTCAATGAGAAATAAAATAATTCATTCGTTATTTCAACTATTTGCTCTGATCTAACTATATATCCATTCGATTTGTCTGTTTAAAAGTATTTTTATTTACTATACTTAATTTTCTCATGACTTATGTACTCTTTATTTACTATACTTAATTTTCTCATTGACTTATGTATTCAAGCCAATTTGTTCGTATTGAACTATGAAAACAAAGTAATAAAGTTGATGTCCATATCCAACCTTAATATATACAATATCATTTTACAACAAAAATTTGTGAAAAATTTGTTTGGTGGCAATGGTTAACATTTCAACCCCGAGAGCAACAACCAAACTGACTGCACTGACACCAATACCAACTATAACTCTAAGAGCAACAACCAAACTGGCAGCACGGAGGAAGACACTAATATCAACTATAATTCCGAGAGCAACAACCAAATTGGCGGCGGCACGGAAGATGACACTAATATAGACTATAACTCTGAAAGCAACAATCAAACTGGTTGCACCAAGATGACACAGAAAGTGATAACAACGAGATTCCAAATGCCGGCAACAGAATGATAGAATGTGATATATGTAAGGTAATCTTTCACGCCGAAGAAAATCAAAAACAACATATGAAGACGCAATTTTTTTCAAACTTTGATGTAAATAGTCTTTTTGAGAGGGATCTAAATAGTCTGAGGACTTAAATTATAAAAATGATAATTTGATAAGCATTTGAGATTTTTTATGACCAAAATGTAAATTTATTTTTAATTTTGACAATCAAATAAATCTGTGTATTTTTTCTCAAATATCGATTTGAGCCTTTATTCTAATATTTTTCTTCTACGACATTATTATAATTGTATTTTCTTCGATCTTTTTTTATAAAAGACAATTGATTTATAATTTGATTAATAAAAAATAATATATATAATCCATAAATAGATCAAATCAAATACATCAATTTTATTGATCAAATTATAACTCAATTGTCTTGTATAAAAAGAATAACATGAAGTAATATTTATGAATCCACCACCATCTTTACTCTTCTTTTTGTGTACTCATAGGCTCAATTTGGAATTTTAGTTTCTTGTCCTTTTCGAATCAATTGAGCTCTTTTTTTCTTTCTAGTATCAATTGGACAATTAACCGAATCTGATACTAATTCTTAGAAAATTTAACCCTGTAATTACTTTTTATTATTTAAAGATTTTTAAAAATTACTATCACTATGTTGAAAGAGTTTTCTGAAACACAAAAGTTTTTCTAACATTTCTGACAAACTTAATTTATATTCCTTAGTTAAAAAGTTTACTGAAAAATGAAGTAATAATGTTAATCATAAGGAAGGGGGGGTTTGAATTGTGATTCTCTTTTTAAAACTAATTCTTGATTTGAAATTTTAAATAACTCAAGATTAATCTTGGTTACAAAACAAATGAAACATATTATTTCTTGGTTAGTAAAAATAAATGAAACTTGTTATTTCTACGTGATTAGTGATTGTGAGTGAGAAATAATTAAGGATAAGGATAAGGATAAAAGGATCACACAATTAAATTTTTTCTACACCTTCAAATTAGTTTAGATGTGTTAAAAATCCATAAATTTACCTTTTCACCTCTAGAGTGACTAATCGAAAAGTGTAAAAATACTTGAAAATTATAAATTAGTGTTTACACATTTGAATTCATTCTAGACAAATCTAATGTGGATTGGTTAATTCGAAAAGGGTTAAAAATAAAAAATAATTAAAAATCGGAGGATTTTAAGAATATATGGGGTGGGAGAAGAAAAAAAAAAACTGATACGCATGCATTTTAATGGTTTAGATGTGAGCACTATGGAGTTTCTATTAGAATCTATTTTTCCAACAAATATGTCAAGGATAAAATGGTCAGACCATGAGAAAAATATCTCATCTTAACCATCTTCCTTTCGGATTGAGATTCTTTGCAGTCAGGGGTCTCCGCATTCACGCAATTATGTATTGGCGATTGTTTGATCTTGATCAAACGGTTCAAATTTAAGTTCAGTATTTTAAATTATACAATAAAATTCTACATTTTTTTTAGTATAGTCCGATCAAAATTATATAATCATTGATTTTTCAAATGTACAAATGAGTAAATTTACCTAATTGCAATGAATCCAATTTATTTCCTTCCCCTCGTATTTGCTTCACTCCTACTCATCAAAATATAAAGATTCTTGCAATCTATACATTCATTATGAAAATAATTAAATGTCTTTGAAGCATTCAAAATCATATAAAAAGTTTGATTTTGATTCAACTGATAATAACACTTGAATAAATTTTAATTCTTCGAATAAAATTCATTGTCAAAATGTTTGCAACATAATTTCAAGTTATAAAACATATCATAACTTAAATATTTCAATACTTAATAAAAATTCAAATTTCTTCTCATATGCATTACACTCAAGCTTTCTATCTAGTGGAGGAGTATTATATGTAGTTCTGAGTTCGACCTATGCTACAAGAACTTTGTACTTATATTTAGTTCGGATGGAGTAGTATATATAAATTTATGTTGTATTCCGGCAAATAACCACATACAAATTAATGATATGGAAAATGGGGTTTATATATTAATATTATAGGAAAACAAAGGATTACACGTTCTCTTAAAAAAAAAAAATTGTTAGTTAGTTTAATCTATAATGTTATACTAGAGAGTAACTATTTTGACATAAATTATATATTTAAGAGAATATTTTGATGATTCAATGATTAATTTGAATTTTTGACATGAATTATATATTTCAGATAATATTTTGATGATTCAATGATTAATTTGAATTTTTAACTAAATCACATACTAAAACAACAACACCGTGCACTTTCAAAAATTAAAATTGTGGTTTAAAAAAAAGTATTACACATTCTAAATATGTATTTTTGAATAGGAAACACATTCTAATTCAACTATTAACCAATTGTGTTGGATTCCATTAGTATTGTATATAATTAATAGGTTATATAA
>JBBPBP010009778.1:4886441-4903286 GCA_037974735.1 Cicer chorassanicum | reverse complement strand
AAAATTTCATTATTTATAAATATTATACTAATTTTAACATTTTATCGTAAAAAATGTTTAATATTCAAATAATAAACGTTCAAAAAGAAATTAAATTTTATTTTAAAAATAATATTTAATTATTATAATTTTTTAAATGATTAAAATTAATTTTTTTAAAAAACAAACTGACTTAATTATTAATTTAAAAATAAATTGTGTTCACATATCAAATTGTGGAATGAACAGTAGAAATTCTGAATAATATTTTATTAGAGAGAAATGAAACTAATCTCCTTTTTCTATTTGGTATTTAATATTTGGTTGTTGTACTTGGTAACTAGGGGGAATCAAACACGTCATCTGTTTTGATCTTAATGCCTGAATCATTATATAAAATTAAATACTTTAAACAAAGTTCTTTCGTGGCATCCACACAATTAAAGCTAGGTCGTCGTCAG
This sequence comes from Cicer chorassanicum, assembly GCA_037974735.1. NCBI lineage: Eukaryota > Viridiplantae > Streptophyta > Magnoliopsida > Fabales > Fabaceae > Cicer > Cicer chorassanicum. The sequence continues at coordinate 4,902,846 of JBBPBP010009778.1, read as the reverse complement.
TTATAATAATCTCTTGAGCCAAAAATGAAATAACATATAGTCGTGCACGAGCCTAGACATCAATTTTTTTGGTCACTTTCCATTACCATGACATTTACGTGAAGTATCTAGACTCAAATTGCATCGCAACTTCCATCTTGAATTTTCCCATTTAAAGGTGAATGCGTGTCTGTCTCTTATTATTTTTAAGACTTAATTGCAGTTTTAGTCTCCTATTTATACTGATTCATGAAATTGGTCCCCTATTTTAAAAGTCGACAGTTTTGGTTCCTCTATCAGATTTTTAAACTAAGAAATAACGATTTGATATATTTTAAATGACGTGACATACAATTCTATGATATAAAACCATCTAGATCCATTAATTATTCATATGTCATTAATTAAATTAAAAATACAAAAAATTTCGAAGTTGAAAGTTAAGTTTTTACGACGTTTTATTCCAATTTTATGGGTGTTAGTCACTCTACATCATCATATCATATGTCATGTTATTTAAAACATCTCACGTCATCATTTTTTAACTAAAAAATCAGAGGGAGGGACCAAAACTGTCGACTTTTAAAATAGGGGGACCAATTTCGTGAATCAGTATAAATAGGGGGACTAAAACTGCAATTAAACCTATTTTTTAAACTAAAGTTCAATAAACTACCGCATATTCGAGTAAATAGTTAATAAGAACACAACTAAATCAAATGATAATAAAGAATATTTACATCAAGCTTTGTTAAATAAATATAAATTGTAAAATTGTTGTGTGTTTAAAGATGTCATGTTAAAGAGCACGGACTATTCTCAACCACTTCCACACCTTATATTCAAATAATTTATTATATATCTATGGGTGTGACGGCGAAGAAACTTTACAATAGATTTTATTTAATCGTTCATTTATTCACTATTATGCGTTTTTCTAAATAGTCATTCTAAGGAATATGGCTGTTTAATAACCGCCAATCAAACAACTCTAATATATTTTTTCATCACTACTAGTTTAAAAAATTGTTCGAATATGATTGTTTAATAACCTCCAAGGTAAAACCTTAATTCTGTTTTGTCAGCACTATTAGTTTATTTTCTTTCCTTCTTCAAGACTCATTCTAGTATCATTTTCCAAATTGAATCTTTATGTAAATATTTTCTTTGGAGTGTAAGTGAGGAGTTGCGTAAGGTTAGCTGGTTTAAGTGGGATAAACTGTATTTGTCTAAAGAGAAGAGGGCTTGGGTGTTTGAACTTTGAAAGCTTTTAATGTTGTTTAGTTGGGTAAGTGGTGTTGGATTATGAAAGTGGAGTCAAATGGTCTTTGGTACAAATTGTTAGTTAACAAACATGGCGATGTTATCGGCGATGTTAGTCACGGAAGGAATGGAATGAGGCGGTACTTATCCCCCAGGTACTGGACTCGAATTCCACAGAAGGCAAAAACTCGTTATTTCTAACGGTAGGAAAGGGAGGGGGCGAGAAGGTTGTGACTAACATCGCTGATAACAGTAAGGGTCGGGATGTTACAGAGGGGGAATTGGTGTTGGTATAGTTAGGTCGGGTCGGGTGGGGCAAGTTTCTATGGTGGAAGGATTCCTAGTCTATTATGGTGGAAGGACTCCTAGTCTATTATGGTTGGTAAAGTAGATGTGATGTGTGGGGAAGGAGATCATGGGTGGAGATGGAGATGGCTCCTGTTTGAATGAGAGAAAGGAGTTGAGGCAAAAATCCCTTAATAAATATGCTTTAATCATAACAAATTTTAATTAGACAAAGATCTAATTAATTATAATTTAATTAAGTGATCTAATATGTGCTCATGAGTGTATTAATCATAAGACGAGTTTTTGTGAAGCTTAAACAAGTTTTTGAAACATACTCGTCTGTGAGCATGTTCATCATCCTCAAATCTTGAAGTGTTAATCATTAATTTTATTAATTGAAGAACTGAGAATGTTAATTGATGATGATCAAGACATAAATGACAAAAAGATTATTGTTTTTATTATTCAAACAAAATTGAATTTGAGCCATAGTTTAAAAGAACATTCTTATATGACACAAAGAACAAAAGAAATATTGTGAAAGAGACAATCTAACACTATTTATATGTGCAAAGACAAATCCACTGTTTATGAAGATTTGATTCTGTTATTCAGTCATACTCATGCATGTTCTTCAAAGTTGAGGACATTCAGAGATGAAGACGTTGAGAAAAGAATTTTTTGCAATGCAAATACAAATGACAACTCATTGCAAGCTCACACATTCTACTTTATAATTCATGACAAACTGTCTCAAGCTGCCAAGAGGATGATCAATCTTTTTTATTATGTTGATAACATAAGATGAAGTCTTCATACAATGCAGAAGATGATCATAAACATCCTCAAAGAAGAGGATGATTACCCAGAAAGAAGAGGATGTTTACCTAGATTGCAGAAGTCGTTTAAGTAACATACTCCAACACCTTGAGATGTGTGTCCAATGATTATAAGCGTCATTTACAACAACAAGGAGCATTCCCAAGTCTATAAATAGAAGGTGTTTCATGCGGAAATCTCCAAGAGATTACAATCAAACATATTTCACTTTCTTAAGTGCAAAACTATCAAAGTTCTATTCAATTATCAAGAAACACACTACTATTATATGTCATAGATTTTAGGATCAATCTTTTCAGTGTGTTCTTAGTTCAACCTATTTCAATAATAGTGTTGTGATCAGATCCAAAATAAATCATCATTATCATCTTATTGTAAACATCATCAAGTTTGTCTAGTTGAGAGAAAACTTGAGTGATTTGAGTAAGTCTATCAATGCTAAGAAAATACAAGTGTATAATCAAGTGTGACTAAAGGAAGAAGATTAAGTTGAGAGGTTGTTCAACTTACTAGTAAAAATCTCACAGGTTGTGAGGACTAGATTAGCCCATATTGGATGAACTATGATATTTCTTTTGTGTGATTTTCTTACCTTTATCTTTTATTATTCTATTATTTCATTAAATCACACTACTATCAACTTGAAATATAATTTTGTTCTTGAACCTTCTCAAAATAGGAGTAGGTTCATCGTACTGATATAACATTCTCAAGTTTTATCTTAAGAAATAATATTAAAGTGTAAATTTTAAAGGGTCTTAATTCAAACCCTCATTTCTTGTGACAATTATATTCACTTTAAAGGGTTTAATGGAGGAGTGTAGAGCTTCTTGGCTAACGTTCACTTCCAGGTTAACGCAATTGATGAATGGGTTTTGGGAGGACGATGTAACTTAAGTGGAGGCTCCATCTTTTCAATCTATGGTTTGAAATTCTCTTGTACATTCTAAAGTGGGATTATTAGTTTATTCACAATGGTGTGATAATCCTTTGAGGTGCTTAGAAATTACATGCGGATGAGTGTGTTTGTTTGAATTACTGAAATATTTGTTCTGTAAGATTGTAACATTTCTTTTTCAAGCACACATTGTGCTTGAATTTGTTTTTCAATGAATTATCTTTTTGCTTGTCAATAAAAAATTGGGACCATAATTGAATGAAGTGTAGTCAATCACATATAAATTATATTTTAAGTTTGGAATATAAATTTAAAAATAATTAAAATCCAATTTTAAAATATAAATCATTTGATTTTAATCAAACGAATGCGTAAAATCAAATTATCTAATGCACTAAATTATAATTCGTGCAATTAATGTGGTGGATTTGTCTTTCTCTAATCTCAGATTCATCTGTTTTTCCCTAACTAGTTTATTAATTTAATCTCTAGGATCAGGATCTAGTTGTGATAATAAATATATATAGTGGATTTGCCTTTCAATATTTTGTTTTTCTCCTTTCTATATGCTACATTTTAATGGAATCTATTATTTTATTTCAAAATTAATCATGCATTTAAACATTTATGTCAGAAGAAGAGTGGTTGTTTAATTTTATTAATAATAATAAAGTAGCACTATTTTTGACATTTTTTAATAATAGCACTTGATTAGTGGAAGATTATAGCTAGGAGGATAATCTTTAGGAGTTGGCCACAGTATACTAAAGCTCAATTAATTATTCACATATTCCACAAAGACAAAAACCTAAGATTATGCTAATTAAGAAACTTAATTAATTTATATTAATTTAGTTAAGCCACTAAATCTTCTTCTAATTGGTTGTCTACAAATACAAACACTAATGCTTTCAAAAGGAATAGGGAATTACTAAACAATTATTATTTTTTGAATAGCACTTATCATATACCTAAACAAATCACATTTTGGGCTGCTAAATTTCGTCATGGTATGCTTCAAAATTGGAGAAAATGATTAGTTTATGTTTTTAACTTTTCAATTGGAGCTCATGAAAGGTGGTGATAATACTTTTGTGTAGTTTAATGTAACATAAGAAAACATCTCATATCTGTATACATTGAACCTCACACGTACTTCCAATGCATTCGTTGTCTCCATGTAAGGCGACCAAATCATTTTCTTTTTACCAAAGATACCATAAAAGGTTAATCCCTCTAATAAATATTAATGTATCATAATATACTATAGTATATTGATACTGTATTAAAAGTGATGTAAGTAATATTAATTAAAAAGTATAATTAAAGATAAATACTTTAAAAATTAAAAATATTGTTTATTTTAAAACAACTTGTATTTTGTTTTTGCAAATGAATCATATTATAGAAGAGAGAGAGTAGTATAACATATATGCTTAAAAGCCTATTTGCCTTATGCTTTTAGAGTTTAGTAGTTTTGCCTCCATTGTAGAGATTGATTATTGAAAACATAAAGAACTTCACCACCGATCAAGATATTGGTAATGGTAAAAAGAAAAATACCTATCTTTTGACCGGTTTATGTTTGAAAGTGCATTAGTGACAACAAAGATGATGAAGGGAAATTATTATTTTTAACATGTTATCGAATATATTAAGGATATTCTTGAAAGCAAATTTGGATTTAACTTAACTTCAAAAGTTAGTTCATTAAATGAATATATATATATATATATATATATATATATATATATCAAATTATACTACACGAAATATATATCAAATCATAGAAAAAAATTATTTTTTATAAATTTATTAATTACTTTTCAATTAAAGGAATAAAAAATATATATTAAATTTTGATTTAAAATATGAACTATCATATTGTAATTATATAATCGAAATTGTGTGATTGCATACATGTGAATGTATGCATCTAACCCAAATATTATTTTTTGAGAGAAATATTTATTTCGGTTACAATTTTAAATAAAAATTATTTAAACACACATAAAAATACACATTTAATTATTTTTTAAAACTTTTTTCTTTATTGTGTGTGTTTATTTATTGTGTCTAATATTCTGTGACATACAAGATTTGTTTTTTTTGGGTGTGTTTTCTTCTTATAGGATTTTGAATATTAATATGATAACTTTTTTGTTAAAAAGAAAAAAGATACTCTTACGCGTGAAGGTCAAATTATGTTAGTTATATACATGAAGTGGCCATCTCAAGAGTTGAAAAGCCAAACACCAATATTTATCAACAAAAAAGAAATTACCAAACACCAAAACTAGTGTTATTGTGCAAATAAACAATTGAGGTTGAAAAATCACTTAACCCTCTTATGACAACTTTGTTCTATAACCATAGAAGTTTATAATCATACTCAATGTTGTTTGAAATATTCTTAGTTGTCTATTCTTATTTTAATTAAATTGATATTAAATAGGTTATTGTCTCAACTACAAAGTCGAGAGTGATTATGAACTACTATTTTTAAAATATGACATTGACATCCATTAATTTTACAAAAATAATTTGTAAGATAATAGATGTTTCTCATTATAAATTATGTTTAGACTATTTGTACTATCAACGTGAAATTCTGGTTTTTTCTAATACACCTCTAATGTCAAACACTATTGAGTTTAGTGTGTAATTGCTTGATCGATATTATATGATACCATATTAGTTTTTATATTGACACTAACTAATATTTACAAACTTATAAAATGAAAGATATATTTCTTTATAATTTATACATATAATCTCTGCTCAATATTATACTTGAGTTTTTACCTTATTTAAAAATCAATTTAAAAGTTGTTTCATATGTTTTAAAAACCAACAAAGTTAGTAAAAAGAAAAATGTTAAATGTCACGACACATACTTGTCACAAAACTCACGGAATCCATATGTTTTGATACAACTGATTTGACTTTTCAACAAACACCTAGTATGTATGGTTATATGGATAGACTGCTTGGTGGTTTCCAACTTCACGATGTTTGCAAATAAAGATTTATTGATGAATAGCAACATTCTAGTATAAAAAATCAATGAAACTTACTTTTTCTATATATTTCTCTTTTCTCTTGCGAGTGAAACTCTAATCGTTGCCCCTCTCCTATCTCTCGTCTTCGCTCTCTTCTCGTCTCCCATCTCTCGCCACCGCCCTATTCTTTACCACTTTTTTTTTCTGTCGAGCACATCTATCCATTTTATTGAGTACTTTTGTTGGGAAAAATAGGGGTATTTCGGATGAAGAAGAAACGGGGGTGCAAATAGATTCACCCTTACAATATTGATTTTAAAGACAAAGAATATACGTCCAGCCCAGCCCATTAATTATCAGCAATGAGTTAGTTAAAGCCCATTAGTATGACAGGGCTTGCGAGACGGTACAAAATTTCATAAAGATTTGTACTCAAAAAATAAAGGGAAAGACAAGTTTTTCAAATTAAAATTTCTTGAGTCAAAGAAAAAATTATGAGATATTTTTAGTTAGAAAAAAAATAAAGTTACGAGAAATTTTTGAACCAAAGAAATTGGCCGGAAATAAAACACTTGTTAAAATTTCTATTTATTCCTTTTGTTTCAGTAATTCTAAAATTTGATAAGAAATTTTGACAATTTAATATTCATAAAAAATATACAACTTTTAACTTCTAATAAGTGCTGATTTTTTTTTCTTTTTTCAGTTAAGGATACTTATGTTTGGAAAGAGAATCTAAACAAGATTTTTTATTTTTTTTCAAAAGAATCTAAAAGAAGTTTACGCTTGGATGACTATAGATATTCAAGGGTTCTACGGGCACAAAATAGTATGCCACTATATGCTCCGTTAGATAAAAATAATTTGTGTTTTATTCATATATGTGTAAATGTTTGTTAAACAAATTTAAAAGTATTTTTAGATATTAGTGAATATTCACGAATATTATCTATTACATTTGTCTCTGTATGCATTAACTAATGAATAGTCAAAATATCTGTCTATTTATATCAATGTATCATTTAACCAAGCTCTAACCTTTTTTTCTTCCCTGATACTAGGGGTTGACATCGGGCGGGTTTGGTCGGTTTCGGGCCAAAAATGTGAAACCGGCCCAATCCGCGGGTGATATTTATAGGCCCAATTTCGTCGGTTTTTTAATTCGGGTTCGTCGGATTCGGGTTGGTCGGGTGTCGGTTTAGGGTGGGTGGGTAGAAATGGGTTGAACTTTATTAGGCCTATTTTTATTTTTATTTTTTATAAAAAAATCTGGTCTAATATAATTTGTTATATATAATACAATTATTGCCGATTAAAAAAAAACTGATCCACCTTCTAATTTTACATCACACTTTGCATAATAATCAATTTAATACATCAACCTGCCAAATTAGGGAGTGACCAAATCAGCAAACCCTAACAGAACTTCTAACTTCGGATGCTTTTGGGCTTGCAGTGGTTTGGGTCTGACTTGTGAGTAAACTTTTTTTTTGGACAGATAAGTAGTAGTAGTAGTAATAATAATAATAATAATAATAATAATAATAATAATATGGGCGGGTTCGGTCGGCGATGGGTCAAAATAATCAACCCGAACCCGCCCGAAGTAACCCTTATGAACCCTTTTTTTCTTCCACGCGGACCCGATTACCCGTCTCAACCCGACCGCGTCACCCAAATTCAACATGGGTCGGACGGGTATGGGCGGGTCGAATTATCTTGTCCACCCCTACCTGATACTATTAGGTATTGGGTGCGTTTGTTTGAGCTTAAATAAAAATGATTTTTGTTTTAAATAATTTAGAGATTATTTTTTAGAAATTTAAAAAAAATGATTTTTTAACTCCCGTTTGTTTACTATTACAAAAATGATTTTTTTTAAATGATTTTTAATCCGTTTGTATACAATTTTGTAAAAATGATTTTTTTAAAACTACAATGATCATTTCGTATATACATTTTAAAATTTTATAATTTACTACTTCTCAAACATTCTCGTCAATATGTTTTGAGAGACTTTTTATACCCATACAATAAACATCTTCAAGTTTAACATGATTTTGCCTATTAATTTTACCTATTTTATGCAATTTATACAAAATATATTAGTCTATATAATAAACTCTTTAATATGGTCTATGAGCTAACTATCTAAATTTATGAGTAACTTCTAAACTACTTTGTTCATCCAAATGCTGAATTTAAAATATTTCAAGAAATTAAGTAAGTTGTAATATAAAAACAGTTACTAAAATTTAAATAATTCAATTCTTATATGCTCAACCTGAGTTTAAATCACTTAATAATTTTGTTATCATCTTACCGGTCAATTTCAAGTTTTGACAATTGACGCGGCTGGCATTGTCTCTTTAAATGTGCAATGTATTTTCTAAAAATAATAATAGTAGAATTAAAAAAGTTATAAAAATTTAAATTAATATAAAATTGAAATATGATTTGTGTCTTAATTTATAAATAGAGAGCATCTGCATCACAATTAACAAGCACATATCTATGTGTGTGTGTGTGTTAAATCTTTGCTCAATTATGTCTATAATAGTATTTGGGGTGATTTGTTGGATATGTAGTTTTCAAAACATAAAAATAAACAGTATACATTTTTATAACCAAAAAATTATATTTCTTAAACATAAAAAAAGATTAAAAAAAAAAAAGAATAAAAAAGTTTAAAGATAAAATGTAAATAAATGTTTATAAAAGAGTAATGATAATCAAGTCTCTTTTCGAAGTAGATTTGTTAATTAATTATGACTAGTATTACTTTTGCTTATTTGGTGGGTATACATAGATTTAAAAATATAGTACTAAACAATATATATTTAATAAATTAATTAAGATATATAAGTAATAAAAGCTAAATAGATATGAAAATATTAACCTTAGACCATCCACCGCATTATATATTTGTCTCTAATAGTATTGTTTCTCCCAATTTATCACAAAACTAAATACATATTTCTCTTACAGAATCACAAGAATTTATTTTAATATATTAAAATATATTCTCACATACTATTGTGACACATCATTTAATATTGTCATTTCATTCAAATAAAGTACACAAATCTCATGTGGCACATCTAAAAGATCCTCCCTCTTCCATCATCCTTATTATTTCACTTTCAATTTGCTTTAACACACATTTTACTATTATTATTACTATTTAGCATCTAATATTATGTATAACTATTAATGTACCCAAATTAAAGTACAATCAATATTATGTATAACTATTCATGTGCCGTGTGTGGTTAGTATAACTATTTTATTAAAACAACTAATCTGATCATCCACTAACAACTACAGTAACAAGGGTGATCTCTACACACTGTACACGTTCCTTCTGACGCAGTATCTCTCCTCGAAGTAACTTCCTTCTCCTCATCAGCCATTGAGGGATCAGTCTCCTCAAAAGTCAAGTCCACCCACCAGATAGGTGGTTTCGGTGGTGCTGTAATCTCAAAACAGTTCACTACCTCAACTCTCCTACTTGTCCTCACCACTCTCCCCGTATACGTAGCCCTGCTTGAGATGAGGTCGTATTCCCAAGCAGTCAGCGAATGCTGGTCAGGGAAGTCTAACGACGTTTCCGTCGTCAGGGTAACAGTCGATAGAACGAATTCAGATATCGTCTGAGGGCAAAGCCCAATTTCCACAATAATGTAAAGGGTCACCAACCGAAATTAACAATTAACATTTAACAATTATATCATAAAAACAAGTAATACACACTTAGCAATTACGGTATGATTACAACAATAACAGAGCATATATATATATATAATATATATATATATATATATATATATATATATATATATATATATATATATATATATATCACATTATAACAAACATGATTCGCGTGCCAAGCACCCTAATGCAATGCTTATATGTCAGTGCACATGATTCCGGAATTTCCAAACCTTCCTCGAGGGGCGTAAATCATAAATATACCGTCGCTCACAGATCAGTACTAATTAGGATACTTATGTTTGGAAAGAGAATCTAAACAAGATTTTTTATTTTTTTTCAAAAGAATCTAAAAGAAGTTTACGCTTGGATGACTATAGATATTCAAGGGTTCTACGGGCACAAAATAGTATGCCACTATATGCTCCGTTAGATAAAAATAATTTGTGTTTTATTCATATATGTGTAAATGTTTGTTAAACAAATTTAAAAGTATTTTTAGATATTAGTGAATATTCACGAATATTATCTATTACATTTGTCTCTGTATGCATTAACTAATGAATAGTCAAAATATCTGTCTATTTATATCAATGTATCATTTAACCAAGCTCTAACCTTTTTTTCTTCCCTGATACTAGGGGTTGACATCGGGCGGGTTTGGTCGGTTTCGGGCCAAAAATGTGAAACCGGCCCAATCCGCGGGTGATATTTATAGGCCCAATTTCGTCGGTTTTTTAATTCGGGTTCGTCGGATTCGGGTTGGTCGGGTGTCGGTTTAGGGTGGGTGGGTAGAAATGGGTTGAACTTTATTAGGCCTATTTTTATTTTTATTTTTTATAAAAAAATCTGGTCTAATATAATTTGTTATATATAATACAATTATTGCCGATTAAAAAAAAACTGATCCACCTTCTAATTTTACATCACACTTTGCATAATAATCAATTTAATACATCAACCTGCCAAATTAGGGAGTGACCAAATCAGCAAACCCTAACAGAACTTCTAACTTCGGATGCTTTTGGGCTTGCAGTGGTTTGGGTCTGACTTGTGAGTAAACTTTTTTTTTGGACAGATAAGTAGTAGTAGTAGTAATAATAATAATAATAATAATAATAATAATAATAATATGGGCGGGTTCGGTCGGCGATGGGTCAAAATAATCAACCCGAACCCGCCCGAAGTAACCCTTATGAACCCTTTTTTTCTTCCACGCGGACCCGATTACCCGTCTCAACCCGACCGCGTCACCCAAATTCAACATGGGTCGGACGGGTATGGGCGGGTCGAATTATCTTGTCCACCCCTACCTGATACTATTAGGTATTGGGTGCGTTTGTTTGAGCTTAAATAAAAATGATTTTTGTTTTAAATAATTTAGAGATTATTTTTTAGAAATTTAAAAAAAATGATTTTTTAACTCCCGTTTGTTTACTATTACAAAAATGATTTTTTTTAAATGATTTTTAATCCGTTTGTATACAATTTTGTAAAAATGATTTTTTTAAAACTACAATGATCATTTCGTATATACATTTTAAAATTTTATAATTTACTACTTCTCAAACATTCTCGTCAATATGTTTTGAGAGACTTTTTATACCCATACAATAAACATCTTCAAGTTTAACATGATTTTGCCTATTAATTTTACCTATTTTATGCAATTTATACAAAATATATTAGTCTATATAATAAACTCTTTAATATGGTCTATGAGCTAACTATCTAAATTTATGAGTAACTTCTAAACTACTTTGTTCATCCAAATGCTGAATTTAAAATATTTCAAGAAATTAAGTAAGTTGTAATATAAAAACAGTTACTAAAATTTAAATAATTCAATTCTTATATGCTCAACCTGAGTTTAAATCACTTAATAATTTTGTTATCATCTTACCGGTCAATTTCAAGTTTTGACAATTGACGCGGCTGGCATTGTCTCTTTAAATGTGCAATGTATTTTCTAAAAATAATAATAGTAGAATTAAAAAAGTTATAAAAATTTAAATTAATATAAAATTGAAATATGATTTGTGTCTTAATTTATAAATAGAGAGCATCTGCATCACAATTAACAAGCACATATCTATGTGTGTGTGTGTGTTAAATCTTTGCTCAATTATGTCTATAATAGTATTTGGGGTGATTTGTTGGATATGTAGTTTTCAAAACATAAAAATAAACAGTATACATTTTTATAACCAAAAAATTATATTTCTTAAACATAAAAAAAGATTAAAAAAAAAAAAGAATAAAAAAGTTTAAAGATAAAATGTAAATAAATGTTTATAAAAGAGTAATGATAATCAAGTCTCTTTTCGAAGTAGATTTGTTAATTAATTATGACTAGTATTACTTTTGCTTATTTGGTGGGTATACATAGATTTAAAAATATAGTACTAAACAATATATATTTAATAAATTAATTAAGATATATAAGTAATAAAAGCTAAATAGATATGAAAATATTAACCTTAGACCATCCACCGCATTATATATTTGTCTCTAATAGTATTGTTTCTCCCAATTTATCACAAAACTAAATACATATTTCTCTTACAGAATCACAAGAATTTATTTTAATATATTAAAATATATTCTCACATACTATTGTGACACATCATTTAATATTGTCATTTCATTCAAATAAAGTACACAAATCTCATGTGGCACATCTAAAAGATCCTCCCTCTTCCATCATCCTTATTATTTCACTTTCAATTTGCTTTAACACACATTTTACTATTATTATTACTATTTAGCATCTAATATTATGTATAACTATTAATGTACCCAAATTAAAGTACAATCAATATTATGTATAACTATTCATGTGCCGTGTGTGGTTAGTATAACTATTTTATTAAAACAACTAATCTGATCATCCACTAACAACTACAGTAACAAGGGTGATCTCTACACACTGTACACGTTCCTTCTGACGCAGTATCTCTCCTCGAAGTAACTTCCTTCTCCTCATCAGCCATTGAGGGATCAGTCTCCTCAAAAGTCAAGTCCACCCACCAGATAGGTGGTTTCAGTGGTGCTGTAATCTCAAAACAGTTCACTACCTCAACTCTCCTACTTGTCCTCACCACTCTCCCCGTATACGTAGCCCTGCTTGAGATGAGGTCGTATTCCCAAGCAGTCAGCGAATGCTGGTCAGGGAAGTCTAACGACGTTTCCGTCGTCAGGGTAACAGTCGATAGAACGAATTCAGATATCGTCTGAGGGCAAAGCCCAATTTCCACAATAATGTAAAGGGTCACCAACCGAAATTAACAATTAACATTTAACAATTATATCATAAAAACAAGTAATACACACTTAGCAATTACGGTATGATTACAACAATAACAGAGCATATATATATATATAATATATATATATATATATATATATATATATATATATATATATATATATCACATTATAACAAACATGATTCGCGTGCCAAGCACCCTAATGCAATGCTTATATGTCAGTGCACATGATTCCGGAATTTCCAAACCTTCCTCGAGGGGCGTAAATCATAAATATACCGTCGCTCACAGATCAGTACTAATTACTGAGGTGCCACCTATCACAGATCATCACAATTTACTAGAGTGCAGTCTATCACATACCTACACAATAAAAAAATCCTCGTAAGGATAAGATGGACCAATCAACTCATGGAACCATCCCGTGGCCCATCACAGTCACCACTACATATGAAATGCATGAGTATACTCTGACTATTTCACAACAATCATTATGTAAATGTAACTATTAAAAGACTCCCCTTTTAATACTCATTACACACTAATAATTTTTCATAGAGTATACTCAAGACACATTCTCATTAATAACATTCATAACATGTAGCAACATGTATTATCAATCATGAATGCATAATCACGTCAATATTAACCATCACATATTCACACATCAAAAACACATATATGGTCCCTATGTGCAAACTAACAACTTGGAAGGAGCCATTACCTCAATTATAGCTTTTTCAACAACTATTGCCACCACAATCAAACATAACAAAAATTTTGCTTGTGCTAATACCTTCAATCAAATAGTGTTTGACTTTGTCAAATTAGTCCCTGAGACTTTAACTACCTTACAAACTCTTTCTTACTCATAATCCCCTTAGAGTATATTTTACTAAAAGAGTTTACAACGAGTAAAGATTAATAGTATTATTATTCACATTATACACTTTCCACATATAAAAATATATTTTTAGAAATCAACATCCTTCAAATTTTTCAGAGAATTCACTAACAATCATTTGAAATGTCTTAAATTATTTTTCTCAAAATTTTTCACACAACAAAATAATTTCTCAAATTTGCCATAACTCATTTTTTTCTCAAATAACTACAAGTTTGATCTACTACATTTTTAAAGACTAAATGTTCAATCAAAGTATTTACCTCATAACAACATAACCACACAAAAATATCAATAAATATTTGTCTACTTTCAAAGTTCTAACTCTTTGAAATAGTTTCATTCCTTTCAAAATATATTAAATATTTTACTTTTCTTTTCTTATCAACAAAGCTTGTGTTTTAATTCGTGAAACTTGGAATCTTTAAAAAAAAAAATCTAACTCAAGACTTTAACATTTATTTAATAAACTTGAAATTTTAATTAAAATCATGCAAATTTTTCTAAAAATTGAAAGTATACATATAAAAACTTGAAACCACAATTCACTAATTTTCCTTAGCCACATTTATACATTTTTGATCATCTATCATAACAACTATTTTTGGAAAGGCATAAACTAAGAAAAATCATTTTTCTTTAATCACCACAACAACATTAATATTTCAGAGTTCTCCTCACCGCTAACTCAGTGTCAACGGTCTTGATTTCTTTCCGAGACTCAAGAAGCTAACTTACTACATAAACATAAAGATTCATAAAAATTTGTTCGCCACCAAAATTCATCCAACTATATCATAATTCCAAAATTAAATCATTTTCACACATCAAACTTTTAAAACCAAATGATCTACATTATTTAGTTAAAACTAAATAAAACGAATATTTTTCAAACCACACATACACACTCTCGACCATTCAAATCTTTATGGAAGAAAATCTTTTTATCTTTCAAGTTCTATCACTTGAACCATTAGAGCACAAAAATTTGAGTTAATAAAGTACTCTAATATTCTTCTTTAAACTCAGTTCAAGAGTAATTTGTTAGAACCAAGTTGGTTTTACATTTAGAGTTTTGATGTTAAGAAAAGTATTTTATGAAAACAATATATTTGACTTCAAAGAGTATGAAACAAGATTCATGTCTTTTATGAAAATCTAAAATAAGATTTGATTCATATTTATAATTGAAGAAAATCTTTGACCAAGTTGAAAAGAAGATATGGTGAAGATTTGAAGAAGATTTGATCAACATTTAATGAAGATTTGAAGAATATTTGATTTACAAAGTCAATCTACACAAAATAGGAACATAATCAATCTGAAGAATTTACAAACTCAATCTACACAAAATAGTAACATAATCCATTTGAAGAATTTACAAACTCAATCTGAACAAGATACAATTCAAAATTAAACAAAGGGCTAAATTCAAGCCCAAATTTTCACTATAAATAGACACTCAAGGCTGAAGAAGAAAAGCATCGAAAAGCAGAAAAGAGCAACTCAAGCTCAAAGTTCTCAATTCATCTTAGAATTCAAAGAGAGAAACACTTGTTCAGGTTATAAATATTTTCTTAGTGTTATTTTCTTATAGTGGGAGAGTTATTATTATTATCAACTTTGTTAGAAGCAACTACTCAAATTTCAATCTCTTGTATCCAACCCGATAGTGGTTTAGTTCATTTTTCAATCTGGGGTTGTCAGGTTGTTAGGAGAAGACTTTGCTTGTAGGGTCAAGGTGGTTAGTTCCTCAAAAGTCTGGGGTTCTTAGGTTGTTTGGGAAGACTAACTTGGAGGGTCAGGTGCTTTGTAATTCAAGGTATTTTAATTAATGGATTAAAGCCTTCTGAATGAGGAGACTTAATGTAGCCAAGTTAGTGGTGAATTGTAAGACCCTTAGTTTTAAATTCTAATTTATGCAATTTTAGTATTTTTTTTGTGTTGAATTATGAGGCTTTTTAGCCAATTTTAATGGTATGTTGTGTGTTAAATGCCAATAATATTTTTATGAGATCCGTTTAAAATTAGTTGGCGAGAAATAATTTAATTACGTTGCGGAAAATTTATTATCGAACTATTTTGTTAAAAATATCTTTGGTTGCTAAAAATTTTACCTGTCAATTGAGTTGCAATGAGAATAAATATTTTTATCAAAATAGTTGAAGTGTATGTAAGAATATTTAGATGTTTATTGATTTGATTTAGTTATAATATATATATATATATATATATATATATATATATT
>JBBPBP010009778.1:4871356-4886132 GCA_037974735.1 Cicer chorassanicum | reverse complement strand
ATATTAATATTATTATTGTAAGTAATAATATATATATATATATTAGTATATATACATGTATGTTAGTAAGTAGTATAAGTAGTAATATATATATTATATTAGTTAGCAGGTTATATAGTAATATATATATGTTAGTATATATATACATATATATAGTATAAGTTCTATATATATATATATATATATATATATAGTTGTTATACATAGAGAGGTGAGAGAAAGAGCCAAGGGAACCAACGCCTGCTTCTCGCCCACTACTACTTTTCCTTTTCTTCTTCCAGAAACCAAAACAAAAAAAAAAATTCAAAACCCACCAATTCAAAACCTCCATTTTCACCTAGATCTAAGCTTCATCTCGCGAAGTGACAGAAGGGAAAGTTGCTCACCTCCACGCTGCGGTGCTAGTGAGCTAACTTTGGAAGCGGCGTGCGAACAAAATATTTTACCGGAATTTATCGCGGTACCGTAATCGGTTGTTTAAGCTATCGTTAAGGTAAGGGCTCCTTCCAAACTTTTAGTTTGCATTCAGGACATTATATGTGATTAATGTGGTCGATTTTGTTAGTAATGGTTAACAAAAAAAAAAAATTGATTTTGACGTGTTTGAGTTATGAAATGAGTTATTTTCAAATAAATGAGTTTGAACTAAAGTTGAAATTTTAAAAAGAAAAAGCTTAGAGTACTTTATTAACTCAAAATTTTGGTGCTTTAATAGTCGAGTGTGCGTACGTGTGATTTGGACAATATTTGTTTTATTTAATTTTAACTAAATAATGTAGATTATTTGGTTGTAAAAGTTTGGTGTGTGAAAAAGATATAATTTTAGAATTTTGTTGTGGTTGGATAAACTTTAGTTGTGAACAAATTGTTACAAATATTTATGTTTATGTAGTAAGCTCCTTGAGTCTCGAAAAGGAATCGAGGCTGTTGGCACCGAGTTAGCGGTGGGGAGAACTCTGAGATATTAATGTTGTTGTGGTGATTCATGTTTGGTGTGATTGATGTGTTCATAATTAATATTATGAATTTTGAGATCTATTTTATGTATAAATTGGAGGAAAATGAATTTAATGTGTTTATGGGTGAAATTGTTGAAGTTGAATTTAATGTGTTTGAAATGTGGAGTTGTGAACACGAATGAGTCACGATTAAATTTAGCGTGAAATTTTGGAACTCGAATTGATTGAATTTGTCGTGTTTGATGTGTGGATTTGCAGAAAATGAATTTAAGGTGTTTTATGTGAAATTGTTTTGATGTGTTTGAGGAGTGATTTGAGGAAATAAATTTGGTGCAAATGAATGTTTGCAGTTATGGAAATTAACGGGTGTATTGTGGTTGAAATATGACGAGTTTTGAAAATGAGTAATTTGTAGTGATTTGGTGTGGATTTGTGGAATTTGGATTGTTGTATTTAATGTGGTTTGTAGATTGAATTTGATGTGGATTTGTTGGATTATGAATTAATATGTCTGAGTATGCTCTGTGAAAAGTTTTGAAAAAATCATTAGGGTTAAATGAGCATTAAAAAAGGGGAATCTTTTAATAGCTGCATTTACTTAATAATTGTGGTGAAAAGAGTTAGAGTATCCTCATGCATTTCATAGTACATGGTGACTGCGATGGGCCATAGTGATAGTGATGGGCCACGAGATGATGTCATGTGAATAGTTGGTTCATCTTATCCTTGCGGGGATTTTCGTGTCGTGCTGATCTGTGAGATATTGCACTCTTGTAAGTCGTGATGATCTGTCAGCGATTGCACGCATAGAAAATTAGTACTAGTCTGTGAGATGCTGTACGATAGTAAATTGTGCTGATCCGTGAGAGATTGCACCTTGATAATTAGTACTGGTCTGTGAGAGGCTGTACAATTATGATTTACGCCCTTCGAGGAGGGTTTTGGTTTGGAATTTTGGAATCATGTGCATTGGCATATACGCATTTCATTAGGGTGCTTGGCACGCGAGTCATGTTTGATATACTATGATGGTTGTATATATATACTTGATTGTGGTTTGTAATTGTGCCGTATTTGATTAGTGTTATTGATTGACCTTATGTGGTAAGCGTTGAATGATATCGTAACATTTTCAAAACTGAAAATTATGCCATTTTCACAGTTGTATTTGGATACAAGGATGTGGTATTCGAATACGACAGTGCAGTTTGTTAAAAATTCCATTTTTCAACTTTGATTATGCATGTTTGACATATAAAAATCCTTTCTAGATATATGCTAAGTTGAAAGGTTATTTTGTGCAATTAAAATTTAAATGCTATGTGATATTTGTTAATTTCGGTTGGTGACCTTTACAATTATTGTGGAAATCTGGGCCTTGCCCTCAGATGAGAATCAGGATCGTCCTACCAGTTAGTACTCTGGAGATGGGAACGGAGTTAGACTTACCTAACCACTGCGGTGTCAGAAGGATTTCTACAGGGCGCGTGGAGATCACTTGGGATATAGTTTTTTTTTGTAGCATGATCAGATTAGATGGCTGTATATGGGCTAGATGTCTATCTGTTGTGGTTGTATTTATTTCATTCTAGAAGACTGTACCTATACCATATATTGTCAGCCTAACTTTGATTTTGATGGGTCCTTGTACCACTTTTTGACGTGACGTGGGGAAGTTAAAACTCTTGGGGCAGTGCTTTTGTACAGGTGTCTGCCGAGAATACCCCAGGGGTATGAGCTACGTTGGATAGGTCTCATAGCCCCGGTGTATTTTTTTGTTTTAAATATTTTGGATTTTCATTTCAAAACCGTTTCCGCTGTTTGTAATTATTGTTGACTTTTGTCGTTGTGATACGACTTAAATATTTTATCCAAAGGTATTTATCTCTTTATTATGAATTTGAATTTGTTTAAAAAAAAAATCGGGCTGTTACATGAATCAAGATAAATCTACGTGTCAAATTATTTATGCTTTCATTGCTTGCTATCTCTGAATTTGATTGCTTCTACGCCAAGTAAGTCACTAAAACCAAACTAGTTTTTTTATTAGTTTATAAATTATCAAAAAGTTTTCAACTTTGGCAAACACAATTCAACCCACTTTCTCGTGTTTACACCTTCATAATTAAAAGAGTAACATTTTTAACTCTAAACATTTTAATTTCAATCTAACTTTTTGCTCAAACTGTTTAACTTAGTTAAAATTTGAGCTTTTTCACAAATTTAACAACTCTAATTTTTTTTTTTTGTTAAGTTTCAACTTCAGCTCAAACTTATTACATAACTCAAACACATCAAAATCAAATTTTCTTTCTAACCATTACTAACAACATCAATAACAAGGATGAAATTTTTTATTTTATTTTTAAATAACACCCTCAACACCACTACCTCCGTAATTTCACGTTAAACCAATTTAATCAAACAAAACCAACAAAACATCATCTCCTCTTGGTTTGAGAGGGAGAGAAGGAAACTCATTCACTTTTCTCAACAACAACAACAGGCATCAAATGATTGGTTAAGAACTCAATAATTTCACTCTTTCCCCCACACATATAAAATTTTACAAATTTAGGAAAAAGGGGAAGAAAGTAAGTGTCTCACCTCAAATAAATTAGCTTACAAGCACCACCATGTAGCGGGGAGCAACTTTCCTTCCTAACACTTCTTGAATGAAAGCTTGGATGTAGTACAAATATGGAGGTTTGGGGTTTTTTTTTTCTTTCAATCTACCAACACTAATTGTTTTTGCTAAGAAAGAAGATGAATTAGGAGGGGAAACATAATGAGAAAAAAATGGAGGGGATCCCTTCTATCTAGTTAAAGGGACTGGTTTCATACTTTTTTTTTACTTACAACCAAAACAATATATATATATATATATATATATATATATATATATATATATATATATATATATATATATATATATATTGTTTTGGTCGTAAGTAAAAAAATCTATGTATATTATTAAAATCATCATATAACATCTAAACACTCTTACACACATCACACGCTTATCAATCCAATTTAATAAAGATATCTACTCTCGTCGCAACTCAATTGACACATGAATTTATTAGCAACGTGTGACACATTAAAATTTTGTTCGGCAATAAATTTTTTTGTAATTTAATTAAATTATACTTTAATAAATAATTTTAATCGGTTCTCAAAAATATATTACTAACTCTAACAAAATTATACTTTGGTACTTAATTTCATAAGATAAAAATTGGGCTAATAGCTTAAGCAATTCAACACAAAATAATTAAATGTGAAATTTAGAAAAAATAATTATTATAAATGTGAATTAAAATTTGATCTACTATTTTTCTCTAACAAGCTTTAAGAATTTGATTATCAATATATTTTTTGTATATTTACAACTAAAAATTGTTATATACAATACAATATTATACTTTTTATTTATCCATTAAAATTTTAAAAATTTGACCGCCTAATATTTTAGTTCAAGCTCCGTCACCGCCTAAACGCCTCTTCTTTGTGGACAAGTGTCGACACTCATTCTTGTTACCAGCACACATCATAATTGCAAAATTGATAGTAGGAGGATAATCATTCACAGCTGAAAATTGCTCAAGATTTTCTATGGAGAGCCAATTTCTTTCTCTTCGTTTATCTTCAAGTGATTCTTTTTTATCTGAGAAATTTTCAATGATCGCTATGTCATCTGAATCATCCGATGGACAACACGATGTATCTAGAGACATAAGGCGTCTCTTCTTTGCAGCTTGCCCCTCACAAAAATCGAGTTTTATGTTGTCAATAATTTGAACATCATCATTGATACCCTTTTTATCTACTGCATCAGAAACTTGATGCCAGTGTAATGTTCATGTTTCTTGACAGGACGTGTGTGGATACCCATTCTTGTTGCCAGCACTAATCATGTTCCAGTGTTCAGAAAAATTAATGGGGGAATCAACTGACAAATTGACATTAGCATCACCATTCATATCGGGCAAATGTTCAAGGTTTTCTATGGACATCGAATTTATCTCTCCACGTTTATCTTCAAGCAGTGGTCTAACTTCCTGTGGAAATACAAAAAGAAATCAGAAAAATTAGTGATGTCATTATGCATTTGAATACAACAAGACTGCAAACACTAATTTGTGTAACATAGTGTAAAATTGTAAAAGTCTGCATTTTATATTTTAGCATCATCATAATATCATACTAAAAATTTATGTCCTGAGACTGAGCATACATCAATAGTATATAACAATATCTTGAAATCATTGAAGCATTGCGTGAAGTTGAAAACTATGAGATCACAATATGCTAATGACAATTTAAGGAACAAGCTTAGTGCAAGTATCAACAATATCCTAATCATAATGTTATTCTATGACAAAAACATGATAGATAGTTAGATAGATACCTCCATTGCATATATTGAACCATTGAGACACTGATTAGATGATAGTTGGTCAAAAGATGGAGAACGCATATATGAAGCAAACAATGTAGCCATTTCTATTCCCCAGCCAGAATGGGAAGTTGATGTCTCTCCATTGATTGCATGACACTGACCAGCAATCATGTTATTATATTTTGAGCAGTGGTGGTCATCACCATTGTTAGATGAAAAGTCTTCATGTGAACCATAGTTTTCCACGAGTTCAAAGATTAATTTATGTATAATTGTTCGCTTGAGAGAAGCCTCTGCAGGTAGAAACCAATCCAAGTTGAGCTAGAAAAATTCACATTATATTAGGTTAGGTTAAATGCATATAAGCAACCATATTAATTAATGTTATAAGATCCTATACATAAATTGGCAATACAAAAAGTTTGAGAACCATGAAAACCACTTACGAAGTTAGAGAACTTGGTTAGCTTAGACGAATTGAAATTAACTGGAACTTCAGCCAAGAAGCGCTCTAGATAATGAAGCAAAAAGAGGCCACAGTCATATGAGTTTTCCTGTTGTGGTACCTGGTACGGACATTCAGTCAATGAACATTAGTCAAAACACCATCAAAAGGAGAAAAGAGAAAGGCATTCCTTGAAAACTAGCAACTAATCATAAACCAGAGATAACTAAGAAATAAATTCATTAGACAACAAAATATTGGAAAATTTTGAGTTAAATTTGATATTTTAATTGGTGATTTTTAAGTAAAATAATTTGTAACTCAAAAGAGCAAAGTTTGAATTTCCCACTGAGGAATGTATGGCTTAGTGCCCCTCTCCGTAAATAAATAATAAATGGGTAAATTATCAAACAATATTATTCATTTTAATCAAGTATTAGATATTGCACTTTCGGTTTTCTCATTAATACCCGTATTCTACACAAATTATTAAATCGCAAATTAACAGAGAATGAAAAGACTCAGGTTCATCAACCAATAGCCATAAAAATAAATATTGCTATAGAAACAGGCCACTTTAGTAGTGGTTTCCCAATGATGTGGAACATGTTTTCCAGCAAATAAAACTAAATTTGTTTCATTCATAAAAAAGAAATGTTTAAAGAAATGTTTAAAGTAATACCCCAACAGGGAGAAACTGCATGTTCAAAAATCTTGCTAAAAAGTTTTCTCCACACGTATCCCTTTTTCTCTCTTTCCATTCTTCCCACAAATAACTGTCAAGCCCAAATGATGAATCAATATATAACCGTTATCTTTTACAGTAGTGAGAATACAAACAAATTTAAGGAGTAGCAAAGAAATAGTTGACAAAATGGACACTGACAAGTTGAGGACTGCCCAAGCCTTATAATCACTACCTAGGTCACATCTCTAGTCAATGTGGATCTATCACATCACACTCAAGATTGAACATCTAAAACATGAACTAATGTGGGTGGAATAACAGGGATCTCAACACATTCCCTCACACCAAGGATTGATTTTACCAAAACCAAATATGTTCTATAATCATATATCTTGTAGTGCTATATTTTGTAAGTTCCAACATCATGCCTTACAAAAATATGTTCTATCCTAATTACTAAGCTCAGTAGAACTCCTAAATTGTGAAATTCAGCACTGTGTACATTCAAGTAACCTAGAAGCACAATCTGAGTCTTGTTTTTTATATTTAAAATATATGCATAATGTGCAATTGAATTCAAGGCAAGCCCTGGCACAACATTTGGAGTTGTTGCATTTGGCTGGAACACATGCTTAATTACAAAGCCAACTTTTGTGCAGGCGCGTGCATCACTTAAATATTTTTAATGAAAAATGCACATAAAACCAACAGACAATTTGGACAACAAAAGAGGCAGGGAGGCATGGAAGTGTGTAGTTGAGAAGTTCAAGAATACCTTTGCACGATCTCTTTCAGACCACTATGGTATCCCCTGACAGAATCCAAATGCAATATGCAGGGTACCCTATGTGACTCATCCGGCTTTGCGTCTGAAATATGCATCATAACATAATCAATGACAATACATACATATGTTTAAGAGAAAGGATTTGAACAAGCAAAAAACTCACCATTAATATTAACTACTTCACCAGGATGACAAACTACTATTAAGCTCCAGTGAAGACTGCCATCATAGTCAAAATTTAATTCCAATCAGATCATCAATACAGATACAAACAATACAGAAAAAATAAAAGTTTGATAGTCTCTTACTTAAAGTTCACAGGTATGAAAATATAATCCTTTTCAAACAAATTTACTTTTCTTGTCCATTTATGAACACGTAGAAATGCTGCTTTTCCGTCACAAGCATTAGATGGATTTTTGTCCATATCAGTCAGCTTTTGAAAGAAAAAACTATTGAAAAAATGGAACCTAGACTTTTTCTTCTTTTCAATCTTATTCTTCAGATAGCTGCCAAAATTAAGATTTTTGAAACTGTTATATCCATTTTGTACAAGTTACAATGCATATCAGAATCCATATTGTTTTCTGTTTTTATTTGTTGCATGTTTAACATTATCGCACTAATGAAATTCCTTTTTAACATTTTATCTATAAGTGCACATATATGGCTGTAATTTTTTATCTCTAAAACTCATTTATGAGAATTATATGAATCAATGCATATACTTTAAACCAAGTAAAAAATATATACTCAAACAACAAAGGAGAAAAGATGAATGTTCCTTGGTTCACACACAGTAATTGATATAAGAACTAAATGCAACTAAAAAAGACAGAACAAAAGTGGAAAAATTATTAAAAAGACATTCTTAACGAAGTGATGAATAAAATTTTGAGCAAAAATACAAGTTAAAAAATGTAACTTCTAGAAGGAAAACATGCATATAAAAACTTACTGAATATAAAAATCAATAATGGTGTCATTTATATAGGTAGCTGGTTGTAATAGACCAATATCTCTCATAGCCGAGAGTAACAACATCTGGGTCCCCTCTTGGATATACAAGTTCTTTAAAAGGCTCTTTAAAACTGTCCAAATATGAAATGCCAGAATTAGACACAGCTCCATCCCAAAAAATATCATGACATGCCAAGGAGAACTCAGTAGGACAACTTGATGGAGTATTCTCATTCACAATTTTTTCCAATGTGTTCAGATCCATATCCAAATTAAAGTTACCACCAACTCCATCAACATTTTTATTGACCTTGTCTACTCGGGAAACTGTAAACATAATAAGTAAGTTGGCTTAAAGAGAAACAATTATCATGAAAACCATAACAGAATTGAAATGTCAAATTCTTATTAAAGAGAAAACAACGAGGTAGGATACATGACAAGAAAACATGCAAATTGAATTGGAAGTAATAATCAGGACACTCAAACTAGGAATTGAACATCATTTTTTTTTTTTTTCAGTTTTCCTATAAAGTCCTTGCAATTATTTTATCATCAACTCATTACACATTCCCATCTTAAACTGCAAAAATAGTATTTTGATATAAAAATCAAATTTTTTTATATCTCTGCAATCACAACTCAACAAATAAATCCATGCTCACAATACAACCATAATTTAAAAACATTGTTCTTACTTACAGAATTCAAAACATCAATAAATCATAAAATAGTATCATGTGGTTCTTAATCAACTACGTTCATCATAACAAGGAAATCAAGAAAGTTCTATTTTTGATCGAAAATCATGAAAGTTCCGTTTTTGATCGAAAATCGTCTTACCGAAACTGAGAAACTCGTGAGATTGATCATTTGAATTGTCGAATACGTTCGTGGAATCGAGAGACTCCAAAACCCTAGACGGGAAGGAGTTCATTGTTTTGTGACTCGGGCAAGCTGGAGGGAAGAAACTCAGTGAATCGAGCGCGAAAAGGAAGAGTGACGAATGGGTTTCAAAGTGTTTTCTTTTTCTTGGTTTGGCTTTAATTCAACTACAACGGTGTTATTAAATAGTATTAAGGTTTAGTATATGAAAAATTATTTTTTATTCATTAGAAAAAATCTTTTCACATATTAAAATTTTAGAAAATCACATCTTCCCATAAGAGGGAAAAACCTTTTCTTTTCTACATGTAAAATAAATACAAATATTAATTTTTTAAAGAAATAATTAACATTATAAAAAAGTTATAACGAGTCTTAATAAAATGAAAGATAAAGTAAGTTTTAGTTATATTTCAAGTCGAACAAAGTAATATTTAAAAGAAAATTAGATAAAAATCTATGATAATTTTTGAAGGAAAAAATAAACTCGGTTTATTTAAGAAAAAAAAAGTAAATTTTAATAACTTTTTAAAATTTTAATTTGTTTGTTAATTTTCTCATTAAAAACTTATGCTTTGTACTTAATTTTTTTTAATTTCTTTATTTATCTCCGCTTAACTCTAAATTATTAGGACTCTTGTTATTGAGAATCATAAATTTAAATAAATAAATAAATAAAAAGACTTATTTATACAAAATACATGCGATATAATGTATCTTCCGAGTGTTGCTCTTATGCAGAGAGGGGATCACACTATATCTCTGGAACCTTCTTTTGTAAGCTGTCGATTAACCTTTTTTGTTTAGGGCTCATTTTTACATCAAAATTGTGATACTAATACCTTATATATGTCTATTTATTTATTGTATGTTTATTTGTTTACATATCACCTTCATCTTAAGATAAATCTCTGAACTAAAATTTAACTATGTGACACATTTATTGTATGAGCGTTCTGAATGAGTGAGTAGTTTGTTCTTTGATTTGAATTGTCTGTATTCTAGGCAGTATGTGTTAGTGAATTTGGAATATTGGGTGCGTTTGTTTGAGCTTAAATAAAAATGATTTTTAGTTTAAAAAATTTAGAGATTATTTTGTAGAGATTTGTCTAAAAATGATTTTTTTTTTTTATTTCCGTTTATTTACTATCAACAAAATGATTTTCTTTAAAAAATGATTTTTAATCTGGTTGTATACAATTTTATAAAAGTGATTTTTTAAACTACAAAATTATCATAAAGGACATGGCTTTTATAATACCCTACAAAATTTATAAGTTTAGTCCATTTCTTATACACATTTTAAAATTGATTAATGTAACTTAAGTACTCATCAAAAAATAATAAATAAACACAAAAAAGCTATAAAAAAAGTATCAATATATGAATGATGTAAAAATAAAATGATTCAAATAAAAGGCGTATAAACAATAAAAAAAACTATGTGGAATAATTGAAAAGGAGAAGGAAATTTACTTGATGAAAAACCTATATGAGAGCCTCATGTAAGGAGAAAAACAATCAAGTGAGTGAAACTGAAGTAGTACATAGAAAACTCAGTAAAAATTGAGGTTAATTTTGGATTTTTCAAAAGGTAAGGGTAATTACATCATTTTCTCTTATCAATGGATTAAGTTCTGTGTTTTTAAAATTTTTAGCATATTTCTCTCTCATCTATAGCAGTAGGGAATTTGAGAAGCTACTATTTTTAGCATTTTATTTTTAGCCAAAAAATAATTTTTTTAACAAAATGATTTTTAAAAAATCTGAAACAAATACCCTTCAAACCCTACAAATTAATTTTTGGTTTAAAAAAAGAAAAGAATTTTTTCATGAAAAAATCTAAAACAAATACACCCATTATTAAAAAAGATGCTAATTGACGTTTTTGCACAGACTATAGGGTTCTCAATGCGATTATTATCAAATATAATTTTCTCATTCTAACTATGGACGAATTATTAAATGAATTGTTTGGTGCTACACGTTTTTCTAAATTAAATTTGTGTTCGACTATTACCAAATTTTAATAAAACAAAATGATCGTTAAAAAATACTTTCATAACCCATCATAAGCATTATGAGTGACTTGTTTATTGGACTTACTAATGCTCCACATCCTCTAATTTGTAGCTCAAGTACACTAGCTAGGACATTCAAAAAAACATTTGAGAAGAAGATTTAGAGTTTAAACCTTGATTACTAACCTAACATATTAAGAACAATATTGATATTTGCCTACAAGAAAAGATGTTACATAAAATAAAAAGTTCAATAATAAAGCAAAAAGAAAAATGTTAAAATACACATTCACTTATAATACTATATATAGAGTATGTCTCTTCTCTCTCTTATTCAACTCTACTACAAATTTGTAGAATATAAAAAGGTGAATTAAAATTGTCATGCCACCATTCATGAATGTTAGACATACGCATTTAATTAAAATACTACGTACTCCTTTCAAACACAAATATAAAGAAACGTCAATATGCATTTGGCCTAGATCAAATACATCTTAACTTTTGTTTATATTTGTTATTGACAAGTATATACTTATTACGTTTACAAACTCAACTTCATTTCATCAACTAGAAAAAATAAATCATTGTGGCAAAAGATAGTGTGACAAATAGCATAAGTGAAGCAAAACATTGTGAGGTTGAAGCTGCATTAGTAGAAGTAGGAGAAGAAGTAGATGGCGACGACGACGGTGATGATGATGATACTGGGGAAGAAGATCCATTTCCTTTGACTATTGTGATCTTAACCTTCATGCCTTGACCACAATGACCTAAGGTACCACATGTGAAGTACCTAGTACCTGGCTTGTCTAATTTGACTACATCTTTTCCAGTGCTTAAGGTGTTTATTGGAGTGCTAATGTCACATTTCTTGTAGGCACTTTCATTACTTAGTTCAACCACACTATGCAAAGAAGAGTACTTGAAAACTGCAAAAAGAAAATACAAATAAAGACATTCATCATATTCATAGAAAGAAAAAATTAGTGTTGGAATTTATTTCCACAATGACCGTAAAGATTTTAAATTGTGATATTTGATATTGTAAAAGATATCAATCAATATGGATGAACGATATTACCACAATTTCAGTGTGATGACATCAA
Source organism: Cicer chorassanicum (assembly GCA_037974735.1). Classification (NCBI taxonomy): domain Eukaryota; kingdom Viridiplantae; phylum Streptophyta; class Magnoliopsida; order Fabales; family Fabaceae; genus Cicer; species Cicer chorassanicum. The sequence continues at coordinate 4,873,876 of JBBPBP010009778.1, read as the reverse complement.
AAATCTAAACGTCTCATCTATAATTGCAATTGCAGACTATTTTAGGAATCAACTTTTTCTACCTTTACATTTTTGAAAAAACTACAAATGATTCTAAAAGTATATTTTTAAACGTGATAAAAGTTGTAATTTCGATTAGAAATATACATCTAAATTACATAAAAATTGTGTTATTCAAAAGTGTGGATCCGAAAAACCTATATATATATATGGTAGTTATAGGGAAATTGAAATTATATATACGATGAATCAACATTATTAATTTGCAATTTCAATAATCATCACAATATAACTTAAACTACAATTACGACCGTAATTTAAAATCATCATAAAAACAATGCATAACTCTTTTTTTCCACTCTTCCTACTAAATATGAAATTATATGTCATGTAAAAAAATAGTTTAAGTGATATTATAAACAAAATTTTGGATAAGAAACATACCAAGTTGATCTCCAACTTTGAATGTTTGGCCTGAAGTCCATGAGTCAAAGTCTGTTGATTGATCCCATCCTTGGCTTCCACCAACAACATGTTGTGTTGCCAAAGCCTCCTTTGTGATCAATGTAGCTACCAATATCAACAAAATTGTGTTCTTGAACCCCATGGTTAAGTTTTTTCTTTGTTATATTTTTTTTTTCTTACTACCACACTCTTTTAGAGAATTATTTTCTTTGAGCATTTCTACAATTCATCCCTATATTTATAAGCAAGGTCAGAAAACATCCTTTGCCTACACATAACAACAACAAAAATCTTAACATTAAAATATGTTGTAACAATATTAAATTGTGAATTCCTTAAAAAGTGATTTGTTATTTTTTTTTCTTTTTTAATTTAAAAAATGACATTCATTCATTTAAATTGATAGAATATATCGGAATAACAAAATTCAAATTCATTAAAAAAAATTACGAATAAACTCACAATATTCAGATTAATAATATAAAATATCAATATAACCAAAAATGGAAAATTGAATCAAGAAAGTAGAATGGCCATCTAGATCTTTTTTAGTGTTTGGATTGGCTTCCAAGCATATTCAGGTGGGTAAAGATTATTAAAGCTTGGCGTTTAAACAAAGTTGTCATGAGTCATATCTTTAGGATAGCTAGATTAGATGATAAAAAATTTAAATTAGATTAAAGATAATGGTAACAAAAAAATTAAATTAGATGTCAAACACATTTAAAACCAATATGGTTAGATGCATATGGTGGTTATTAGAGTAGCCCTCGTGATCCTCAATCATGACAATAAGTTGAATACTAATTCCATAAAAAATAAATAAATAAAAAAATTTGACCCCATTTTTTTTTACACTTTAGTTTTCTCGATTTATATTTTATTGGTGGTTATGTTAGTCCAATGATAAGGACTCACATGGTCAATAGAAGATTAATTTAGAAATTTTAATTGTTAGTGTTTCAAGTGTTTGGTTAGTGGAGACATAACTAGAAACAATCTTAATAAAATTGAGGATGAATATGGATATGAATATTCACTCATTATTATTACTATGACTCAAAGAAGTTTAGAACAGAATAATCAACATATCGATTTAAAAAAAATTGAGAACACGTGTTCCAATTTTAGAATGAATACGCTCTTCTTGATTTCATAATTCATTCAAAAGTGGTTATAATCGATAATAACAAATATTTTCCAAAAAAAACATGCGTTGCTTTGAACCTATATAACAAGGGGTTTATTTGTTTTTGCTTTTTAATATATTTTTAAGTAAATTATATTTTACTGAAAAATTACAATATTTTTGGAAGGAAAAAAAAGTAAAAAATGGAGTCCTCATTTCTTTGGTCATTTTAATAGTTTTTTTCTTTTGTGAAAGAATAACACATGGGCCGGAAAAATACTTAAAAACACCTTTTTATAAACTTATTCAGACAGTTTTAATTTTTCTTTTTAAGGAAAGTAAAATTCGATGTAACAACTTTACATTTTTTTATGAAACTCGATTCAGAAACAAGTTTACATTTGTTATTCGTTCTTTTTTTCATTTTCATTCTTTTTTATTTTTGTCAATTGCTCTGTTTTTTGATTATGAAGCCCCCTCCAAAGAACAAAAGAAAAACAAGATACAACCAATACAAAATTAAGAAAAAAATAATATAAGTTAATTGGATCATATTTAATATTATTTAATGATATAAGAATTTGAGTAAAAGTGTTTGAAAAACTTATTTATGAAAATATTATATTATATGTCATAAAGTTGCAACTTATTTTAACGAACCCTCCAATTTTCACAAGTGTTGAATAATGAAGTGTAAAACAAATCAGAGAGAGAGAGAGCTTTTTTGCATTAGGTAGTGTGTTTTAGGGTAAAACTTTTTATTAGTATTTATGATTTTTTTTTAATTTATAAATTTAATAATATTTTTTCTTCTAAAATTCGCAGTACACTTGTAATATAAAATAAAATAAAAATTTCAAAGATATTTCGTCACTAAAAGGAGAATAAATATTTTATTTTATTAAAAATAGTAAGAATTCATTTTA
>JBBPBP010009778.1:4850951-4871237 GCA_037974735.1 Cicer chorassanicum | reverse complement strand
CTTTTTTTAGATCCATATTAAAAGTAATCAAAATTGCTTACAAATTAGGATTACAAGTTACTCCCTCCGTTCAAATTATATGAACCTTTTAGATAAATTATTTGTCGCATTTTGCAAGACTTTTACAATAATACATTTATTTAATTTAATTTTTTGTTAATAAATAATAAATATATTAAAAAAATTAACGTCTTTAATAAATCTTGTTAGTTCAAAAGATTATTCTTCGAAGCCACGTCAAACATTGATTTATAAAAAATAATAATAAATTGAATAGTTTACCAAACACTCTATTTTAATTTTTCAATAAAGTGAAGGATACATAGTTTGAATAAAATGGTACAAATTGTAATGAATTTTAATGCTTTAAATATTTGCATACTTCAATTCATTTGCAATTCAAAAGCACCTATAAAATTCATTGGACAATTACACATTGAGCTTTAGTGATACAAGCTTAAAAAATTCCTATAAATCCTACAAATTTGCATCATTTTTTTTTCTTCTTCTAATAAGCAATTAGGGCAATCAAGAAACACATGAGCACCCCAATTAACTTTTTGTACTAAGTCTCAAAATTGACGTTTAAAAAATGATGTAACATTCTTGTAGACCAAGTCATTGGCATTCACAGCCATAATGTAGTCAGCATGAGCATAGTTATCAATGAATTGAACACTAAGCTTGTCTGCATCATGAGATTGAAAGTGTTCAAGTAAATTCTTAACATCGACGACATCAGAAAGCGCGTCTTGACCTCCATAGCTCATGAAAATTGGTAGATTGTTAGGAATGTTTGATAGATTGTAGATTGGAGGTGTTAATTGTCCATAATGCAAAAAGTTTAAGTCTGGTCTCTCAAAGTCAAATTTTGTTAAGACACCACTTCTAACAGCTGCATAAATTTATAACATATGGTTTATTATTACTATACTTAAATTTAAATCAAATGCAATGTTAATTAGTAAAGTGGCTAAAAATTAATCTTACTCTGAGCTAAGTGCAACATGTTCTTTGTTGATGATGACTGTGGTTCAAAATTCATGAATAGATCAAAAGCTGAAGTATCTAAGCAGCAATTTTCACCTGAAATTGGACAATTCAACAACCATATACTAGTTAGTCAAAATTTTGGAGTTTTTTTTTTTTTTCAAAAATTTAGAAAGAGAGAAATAAAAAAACATTACATAGTGTTTCTAATGACCATTTACAACAGTCGTCTATCAGAAGATTAAATTTAGTTTCTTACCACTGAACTGATAACTTATAGATATGTAAAAATATGTTAACTGAAATTATAATTTTGATTAGGGAAAGTTTGTATACCTGTTATTGAACTAAACAAATTGTTGCAATCTATTCCAGTTTCAGCACAAACACCCTTGATATAGTCAACAACAGGTATTCTAACAAAAAAAAAAAATAGTTGTTGAAAGAGCATTACATTACATCATGTAAAATAATATAGTATACTAGTGGATTTTGAAAAATATCAAGAAGGTTATGATAAAAACTTGGGTTCCATGTCTTACCCTTTGGGATCAAATTCTGCCATGTGCATAAGAGTAAGGGTCTGTTTGACAAAACAAAAGAATTTATATGAATTAGAAATCTTTAAATGCTATGTAATTTTTAGACTAACAGAAACAAATTTATTGATTTTAGCCGTTGATCAACAGCAGATGATTAAAATAAATTTCGAGTTTTTAATTTGTTAAAGTTATGATGCAAACTATTCGATCTCTATTCAACGACTAAGATGAATTGACTGCAACGATTGTAAGAAACAATGTAGTCACAGATCTCAGTCGTTGATCAAGATCGAATGGTTGAAATTTCATGTTTTCAATTTGATAAAATCATGATGTGAACTGATCTCTATCCAACTACTAAGATGGACCGACTACAACTATTGTAAAAAAATTCGACTGCAGGAAACCCTGATCCGAAAATAACAAGAGTTAGTTGTTATTAACCTCGCCGAGCATGGATTTTGCTGCAACAACTCCAAGTTCAGTTGTCATGTGGCTCAAATAGGCAATAGGGCTCAACAATACTGCTGATTTAAGCTGATTTACTAATATCCCTTCTGAAAAAGATGCTAAAGCTACCAAAGTACCCTACCAAGCATAGTCTTAAAGTTTAGTATCATAAAAAAAATATTATAATTATATTAAATGTTATTTATATGATACATTACCAAAGAATGGCCAACATAATTTATCTTCTGCTGCCCTGATTGGTTGTAGACAAAATCAACAATTGCAGGCATTTCATCAGTAACCAATTCATCCCAAGACCAATTCCAATATTCCTGCCATATAGAAATGTTAACTCATTTAGTTCAAAACAATCAAGAAAAAATATAACATTTTTGCAATAAACCCTATATAATTCAAGTTATTATACTAAATGTTTTTAAATGACATTAATTATTGAAGTATCTCTAAATACTTCACATGATAACTAATTTGACAATAAAAAAAATTATTAAAAAACTTCAATGTAAATTTAATTATATGATTTAAAATTTTAAAAATCAGACAAATCAGGATTCAGTATGTGGTACATAAAATAGACATATTAAATACATTATTTGTTTTTGGAATCTGATTTTAAAAACATGGGTAATAACTAAACAAATCTGACTATTTACTAAAAAAAAATCAAATTTTTTTTTGAAAAAAAAAACCTGGCTAGATGAGTCTAGGGTAGTGTGTTTGCGGCTATATTGGGTTCCTCTGGTATTAGAAATCCACACATCAAAGCCTTCATCAGCAAGAATCATAGGCAAGTTTTGCTCTGGACTGTTTAGAAACCATGTTGTTCCATCCTACACAAAACCAAGTCTCAAAATATTCAACAAAAGCATACAAATATATAACCTTCTTCATTTTTTGTATAAAACATATAACATTTATATAAAATATTGTAATGGATACATGTTATAAAGTTTGATAATTAATAAGACTTTTTAAATTGAAAAGAAAATTACAAAATAAAATTATGAATTTCAAGATACAATATTGCAATTTCGAAGATTTAACATAATTTATAAATTTTAATTAAATTTTATATACAAGTAATTCAATTTAATAACCAAAAAAAATTACTTTTTTCATGATTAAATGTCCTCATATTTTTTAATGATTAAAATATTTTGAAGCCTCAATTTTTTTGAATGCACTTGTGTTGTGATGTTTCTAAAGTAAAATTACATAATCAAGTTCAAAAAGATTGCAATTAATTGCTAATTAATGTATGATTATAGTTATTTAACCCTTCTAATAACATTCAAATTTAGAAAGTTAAGTTCATGCATTAAAACAAAAAGGATGCTATAGGGTGGTGAATTTTTCTTCTTCTAACACAAAAATTTGATTATTATTATTATTATTTTGAAAAAAAGAAAAGAATAATTGATTCATTGCTCTAATTAAATCTTACCACCAAAACTCCATGTTGGATAAGCACTGGCTCCTTCTTAGTCACATTGCTACCAACCCCATATCTACCTTCTGGAATTCTTTGAATGCTAAGAATGTATCCATCTGGGGTTGTAACCTAAAAATATTCCATATTGCATAAATGAAACATTTCACTATATAATATTTTAAAATATGATCAATAACAACTAAAAACTTTTCATACTGAGAAAATCTTATGACAATAATATATCATGAGTAATGTATATAGCCTTCAAATCCTTGATAATAATTTAATCTATTATTTTTCTTAGTTTTTAATAATTTATAATTTGTTATAGAAAAATGCTATATAGTACGAAATACATACATTGCTGCGAAGAACATAGAAATCAATCGTGGTAAGATAAAATAAAATAAATCGAGTGAGAGAGAAGCCTGACCACAATTAAATATTTGTTTTGACAAAAGTTTGATTCGTCAAGTTTTTGTATAAAAATTGTTTGTGTTAGTTATATTTTTCAAATATATATAATCATTAAAAAAAATTGAAATAACGATAAAAGTTAAAGATAAAAAATTAATATTTATCTGGGTTATGATATACTATATGATTCAAAGCCATTGTAAACAATGCATGTTAATTTGTTGCATATATGATTGGAGTTCTTACTTCAAATTCTTGGCATTTGTAGCCACGAATAGTGACCGAAGTTGCGCATAAACCATTTCCTGATGAACCATTTATAGATGATTTGGCGTTTTTCTTACCAAAAATAACACGACTAGAAGCCTGGGCTTGATAATTATGTGCTGCTAAAACTAAGACGCAAATGGTCAAAGCAGCGAAATTCATCAAGCCCAGAAAAGCCATGTTTATTTGGTGTTTTTTGTGAGTCTGGAAGATGTGAGATTGAGAAGGGGCAACATTCTCTTAAATAGTTGAACTGAAAAAGTGGAAAACATGGTATAAAAAAGGAAAATTAGTTGAACATTTTTTCTATCTTTAATGTTTAATAAGTTGCCTAAGAATTCAGAGGGTTGAGAATTTTGTTATCGGTTTTATTTATAGGTTTTGCTACATTTAAGAACTTGAGTTTGTAGATATGGTCAAGCTGATTAATCTTTTTTTAGCAATATCAATATCGATCAAGGATTTCAATGGAGAAGTTTTTCTTTATAAAAAGTTTTGTGTGAGTCAAACTTTTTAAAAGAAACAAGTTAAAATAAATAACAAGTTTTTTTTGTTTGGAAAATGATGAATTCACCTAAAATTAAACACTTATTATTTTAGTGCATGTTTAAGAAAACAAAGTCAAAGGAAAGTTCTTTCAAGTATAAATTGATTTTTTTTTAAAAAAAATTAAAATAATATTTGGAAAAGAAATATATGTATCATTTATTTGAACACGTTTTTTTTATGTAGATGAAATAATAAAGAAACTCACACATATTTGTAATATCTCAGATTCAAATTTAAAATATAATATTTAAGTTAATAATATCGTTATTTATCCGTTAAAATAGATTTCGTCTTTCACAAAAGGCTAAAAATGAAAAGCAGATTACAAAAGATTAGAATTACTACCCGGAAGCGTTGAGAGTGCTAGCTTTTTTTTTTTCTTTCAATATGCACAAAATTTATTAATTAGAGTACAAGAGTACTCCAACTCTTACAACAAATAAGAGACTATTCCAGTTTAGATTATCCAATTTCTATGAAGGACTGCAGCGCCTCTGCAAATCATATGCTCGCAAATCCGACAAATGAAATAATATGTTGTTGAATTTTTATTAAAAAATTTGGGGTTGAAGATAAAAATTTGGGGTAGAATTTGCAAGGGAATAAATCAAACAAAAAAAATTACATAGACTAAAATCAAAACAAAACATATTTACAAGGACCAAAAACATATTTAAACATTGTTTCTATAATTCTCTCTTGTATAATTTGTGAATATCATACTTTAACAAATTGATAATTATTCTCTACATGTCTTCATGATTTAAAAATGGTTTTATAATTTTTGTTTTTTATTTTCTATAATATCAAAAATATATTTATCTATATAATCAAACAATCACTGTATGATCTATCCTCATACGTTAGATATTTGATTTTTCATAAATAAAATTATTTAAAAATTAATTAAAAAATACTTAATTTTTAGTTGTACAAAAATAACATTATCTAATCACTTGAAACAAAACAAATGGAGTAATTTAGTGGAGGCTTCAAGTAGATTTGTCATTGAACACACTCCTACATCTGTAATATGCATTTGTCAATACTAAGAGTTAGATTGTGGAAATCTTATTTGTCTTTGAATTGATTAGTTTTGGAAAATAAAGAACGAATTTTTTTTAATTATTATATTTTCTTTAAAAAAAAAAACTAACCAATATACTCTACATTAAAATTTATATACTAAAATATTCTATTATTTTGAACTTTTAGGAGTTCGCATCTCCGACCTGCGACCACCTGAAGGATGATTTTTTTCTTTCAATAGCGGTCGCATCTCTGGGATGCGACCATCTACTAAAAAATAAAAATAAAAAATTAAAGTTTACAGATGGTCGCATCCCGAAGATGCGACCTCCTATTAAAAAATAAAAAAAAAAAAGTTAAAGTTTATAGATGGTCGCATTCTAAATATGCGAATTTTGAAGGTAAAAAAAGTAGGGCATTTTGATATATTTTTTTTAATGTGGGTATAATTGTTACTTTTTTTGAAAAGGGGATATATATATATAAAACCAAGCCTTAATTGCACGTTTGGTTCCTCTGTTATTATCAATTCACGAAATTGGTCTCCCTATTTTATAAGTTGATAGTTTTGATCTCTCTCATATTTTTGAACTAAAAAAAAGTATGATTTGACATATTTTTAATGATGTGATATACACTTCTATAATATAGAACCATCTATATGCATTAATTATTCATATGTCATTAATTAAATTAAAAATATGAAAAATTTGCGAAGTTGAAATATATATTTTTTCGACGTTTTATTATAATTTCATAGGTATTAATTATTCTACATCATTCAATCATATATCACGTTATTTTAAAACATCTTTCATCATCATTTTTTAGTTAAATAATAAGAGAGATTGACCAAAACTTTTAAAATAAACAGATCAATTTCGTAAATTAGTAAAAATAAAGGATTAAAAATACAATTAAACCAAAAACCATAAAATGATCACAATCTTGTTTCTCTTTGAATTAAGAAGTTTTGGAAAATAAAAAATGAACAGGTTCAACTCTAGAACTGTCAAAGGAAGATTTTTGGCAAAAACGGATTTCCAATTTAAATCAATTTAAGCAATTTTATCTCGACTCTTTTCGATTTGTCATTGACAGTCACCTTATTTAGTAGGTGGGACACCATGTAAATTTATTGAATTAATATTCATCTTTAATTGTGCTTTTGGTCCCAAAAATAATTTAATTGAGCTTTCTCTTTTAGTAATTTGCGGTGGTAATTTTTTATTCCCATTGTTAAGTGTTCTGGAAGATGCATCCCAGTATAGATATATAGTAAGTAGTAGATTAACACAAAGAATAAATTGCATTTGTGTGGATTTCAAGTAATATTTACATTTTATTAACAGATAAAACAAATAAATTAAGAAAATAAAAATAGTGTATTGATTTATAAAATAATTTTATTTTGTTCAATTATAATTTGTTTTGATAATAAATAATTATCTTTAATTTAAAAACTATACAATATTTTATAACAAATTGAACAAGTATAATTAAATTATAAAATAAAGTTGTTTTACACCGAGTAAATTTAAACTCGAAAACAAAATCAAACCAAATAAAATGAATGCTTTGACAGAAATCTGCCACGTCCACTTGAATTGCGTGTACTCTACCTTCGTACTTAAATGATTCAACTAAAATTATTTGGGATCTGCTAGGCTTTTATTAATTATAGTCTTGGTTCCTTAATTTTATTAATTTGTAGATTTAGTGCATCTATTTTAAAATATGATCATTTTAATTTTGATTTCATATATTTTTTAATTAATAAAAATATGATTTGATATATTTTAAATAATGTGTATGATATGCAATTTTATGATGTAAAGCTATTAAGATTTATTAATTATTTTTATGTTATTAATTAAATTATAAAAATAAATAATTTTAGAAATTGACATAAATTTTTTTAAAGGGTACTGTATTATTATATTTTATGAATATTAATCATTTATTAAAATTACACGTTTAAAATATGTAATATCGTTATTTTTTAGTAAAAAACATTTAAGAGAAATTAAAACAGTTGGATTTTAAAATAGATAAACTAATTTCACGAATTGATAAAAATATAAAAACAAAAATTACAATTAAATTATTAACTATTTTTGTTGTTGAAAGGAGACTATTATTACTTATTTAAGAAATAATGTTTTTAGATCTACATGTATGTAATTTATACCACAATTAAAATTTTAACTTCAATCAAAAATAAAATTTGATTGGAAGATAATTTTCAGATGGAGATGAATGATTTAAAGGTTCTAGTGGACACTGTAACAAGAAGATTAGCAACAATGAAATAACTCAACTTTGAATCGGTACATTTGTGACTTTTTGAATTTGGGCGGAATAACAAGTTCAAATTAATCACACTTGCCGTGAATTGAAATGACGACATCAATCACAATATTTTGCATAATATTTTTGTTTTTTGTGTTGGAATATTTCTCTAACAAATTTCATAGACTTGTTTTTAATTAAAGTTCTGTAACTTGCATGCCGAACAATTTTTCGTGTAATTTTGTTTTTTTTAAGGCTATGCCATCTTTTTTACCAAAATAAATAAATAATATTTGATACTTTATCCAATTAATGAAATATTTGAGTTATGGTTTAGTTTAAGTTGATTCAATAATTTTAATTATGATTGAACTATAAGACCAAAAATCATACAAGGTATTAAAAAGAGTAGAATAAATACCAAAAATAAAAGATGGTTGAACCAACCATTTAGTCCCGATTAAATTTTGGTCCAATCTAATTCAATAAAACTAAAATATAATTAGAATCAAACCAACCGATAAATGAGTTGATTCTTGGTTCAATGTGTTTTTAAATATTGTTTTATATGTGATTCTTATTTATTAAATTTTACAATAATTTGATTCATATATTAGCTTAATTTACCCCTAAATATAAGTAATTTTTAGAAGAAAAAAAAATTGCCCTTAAATATACATCTTATTTCAAATTTTAGACATATTTACTGTATTTTTTTTTTAAATAGACCTTATTAACACGGTACTTTGTATGGATAATAAAAAGTCTGAGTTTTTTTTATTAAAAAAGATATTTATTTATTGAAATTGGTAAAATGCATTGAAAATTGTAAAAATTTAGTATCGTTAAAATTGAAAAAATATGAATTTACAAATAAATTCACAACATTCAATTTAATAGTTAGTATAAAATAATAAAATATTTACAAATGTAATTCAATCAAATTATCCAGAATACTCATAAATCTAAATTGGTAATGTTAATGACAAATTCATTAGCTGAATCTGCAATGTGAATGAAAGTTGTTCCAACAATCTAAATTAATAAACACTATAACAAGATGGAAACTCAAATAATATCGCATTAAGATGACAATCAAAACAACCTCGCACGTAGACGACAAAATAAATTAAAATACAAAAATCAAAAAACAAAAATATGTAAAAATCTCTTATTAAATGAAAAAAAAAATCTTACAGGTAAAATAATATTTTAGAAATATTTATTTTGAAATTTGTGTTTTAAATTTTTTTAAAATTTAAATATTTTACTTTTTTTAATTAAAAAAATTCTATATTTTAGGTAGGTAGAGAGCGTAGATAATAATATCTAATAAATTGTAACCCAAAAAAGAGGTAGTATCAAATTACACTTCTAATTACACTTCCGTGTTTAAAATGGTTGTTTTAAATGACACATATAAAAGTGCACCCCACCCATCTAGAAAAGATCAACTTGCTTAGTTCTACCCTCTCAAATCTAACGTCTTGTAGAAAACACAATCCATCGCATGATATAAAAAGGCTATCATAGATCACTTTTTATACATTAAAAAAAAATGGCCGAAGCTTCATCCAATAATGGTGGTCTTAGGTTAGCCGGCAAGGTAGCCATCGTCACCGGAGGTGCAAGCGGCATCGGCAAAGAGACCGCACATGTCTTTGCCGAACAAGGTGCCCGTGTGGTCGTGATAGCCGACATCCAAGACGAGTTGGGTAATCAAGTGGTTGCTTCCATTGGCACTCAAAGGTGTACCTATATTCACTGTGACGTGGCAGACGAAGATCAAGTCAAAAATCTTGTTCAATCAACGGTCAAAAATTATGGACAGGTTAATATTATTATCTATAGGACTTACTTTATATTTTGAATATTTTACAAAGTGCTTTTTTTTAATGTATAAACAATAATCATGAGAAACTAAACTTCATATAATTGACTAACAAAATCAACTGTTGCGATATATCACCTTTATATGTAGTTTATTGTATATTAATATTTAAAAATCATTTGAAATTTTAATAAAGATAGACGATAAGATTTTTCTTATCTTTACGGCTGAGACAATGATTCGATCAATGTCAATTCGATTCAAGTAAAAAATGAATGTGTTTTTCAAAATTCAACTCGTCGAATCAGCATCGATCAAGTCATTGTCTGAGTCGTAAAGACGAGATAAACAGCTAACTTATACTTCTGAATAATGGCGTTAATTTTCATTAAAATTTCAATTTTTAAACATGTGTTCTACGGTAACGTGAACCTTAGAATTAGCCAATAAACACAATTGTTTTGTTATATTTTCCACGACAGGTAGATATTATGTTCAGCAATGCTGGGATATTAAGCCACACTAAACAGACTGTAATGGAACTCGACGTTTCTCAAGCTAATCGTGTGTACGCAGTCAACGCCCAAGGAATGGCGTTATGTGTGAAATATGCAGCGCGTGCAATGGTGGAGGGAAAGGTGAGAGGGAGCATTGTGTGCACAGCGAGTGTCGAAGGTAGCAATGGTAGCTTAGAGTTGACAGATTACACAATGTCAAAGCACGCAGTGTTAGGTTTGATGCGTTCAGCGAGTGTGCAACTTGCGGCACATGGGATTAGGGTGAATTGTGTTTCACCAAATGGATTAGCAACTCCACTAACTGTTAACTATTTTGGGGTGAGTCCTGAAAAGGTGACTGAGATTTTTAAACAATACTCAAGGTTGGAAGGAGTGGTGCTCACTCCTAGGCGTGTGGCAAATGCCGTGTTGTTTCTAGCATCTAATGACTCTGATTTTGTCACCGGTCTTGATCTGAGAGTGGATGGTGATTTTGTTCTTAACAAATCTAGCTAATTTTAATTAAAAAAAAATATTGTATTGTTTAAAAACTATATTGCTATTGAGCTTATTTAAAGAATAAAAAGTGCCTTAACACTTTTTAGTTGGAGTGTTATAGGTGTAAAGAGTGATGCAAAGGAAAAAATTAAAGTAATAAATAAATGGAAAAAAAAAAGTATGAGTCGAGTTATAATTAAGAAAAAAGAACATGTGTGTTGTGAAAATAAATATGGATGTCTATGAGTCATCATAGAACAATGATATTAGAAGACCTCTCCATTCATATGATTGTTAATGTATATTATTGTGATTTTTGCAATCCTTATAACTATTTGTAATATTAAACCTATAAATAGAGGGTTTAAGACACTTTGTAAGAATTTTATTATTCTTAATAATAATGGTGTAGTAAATAATATACATTATGCATGTAGAAGTGTAACTTCATTATGCATAGAATTATATATCTAAATATTATTTCAGGGGAAGAAAGTATATGTCGGAGAGGTGTTTCATGTTAGGCTTTGGGCCCTTGTCAAAAAAAATGTTGAAGATGTTAGGCTTTGGGCCTTGGGCTACCCATACTACTATGTGATGTGGGCTGATTTGCATCGATTTACAAAAGATTTATCATTCTCACCTTTATATATTTTTAGAAGTCCTTAAAATTTATTTATTTTTTGTTGATTTTAATTATTTTAGATTAATCAATCTGAATGAAATTTATTTGGATATAATCCAGAGACATAAATGCTAACTTGTAATTATTAAATCTGACTATTTAAAAAAAATAAAAAATGGAAGAACACACTTTTGAAAATGCTATTCGTATTCTCTTTATTTAAATTCAAATCCGAATAAAAAGTAAAATATCAATTAATTATTAAATTTGACTATTTAAAAAAAATAAAAAAATGGAAGAACATACTTTTGAAAATGCTATTAGTATTCTTTTTATTTAAATTCAAATCCGAATAAAAGTAAGATGTCAATTAATTATTAAATTTGACTATTTAAAAAAAAATAAAAAATGGAAGAACACACTTTTGAAAATGCTATTAGTATTCTCCTTACTTAAATTCAAATCCAAATAATAGTAAGATATCAATTAATTATTAAATTTGACTATTTTAAAAAAATAAAAAATGAAAGAACACACTTTTGAAAATGCTATTAGTATTCTCCTTATTTTAAATCAATATATTAATTTCTCTTTGGCAACATATACCACGCGTAGCACATGGACAGAAACAAAGTAACACGGTGTGCTCGTAAAACACACATGTCCAAAGTTTTAAGAACATTTATAATTTATAATAAATAAACAAGTCAAAAATAATCAGCACTGTACATCATACAACAACCTCAATAATTTGTAATTAATAAAATATTTATTAAGATATCATATCCAAAGTTTTATGAATATTTTTATAATTTATAAATAAACAATCAAGTCAAAAATAATCAGCACGATTCATGATACATCAACCTCAATATTTTATAATTAATAAAATACAAGAAGACAAATTTCACGTGTTACTAACTACTTATTTCATCTTATTTATATGCCAATCCCACAATAATAGTTTGTCCAATTGAACTCAACAATACTTGCATCCAAACATAGCATAAGCTCAATCCACAAACACCACTATGAGATTATCAGGCAAGGTAGCCATTGTAACTGGAGGAGCCAGCGGCATCGGCGAAACCACAGCACGTGTCTTCGCTAACGAAGGTGCGCGTGTGGTTGTGATCGCCGATGTCCAAGACGAACTCGGAAATCAAGTAGCTAAGTCCATTGGCAATCAAAGATGTATCTACATTCATTGTGACGTGTCAGATGAAGATCAAGTCATAAATCTCATTCAAACAACTGTCAATACTTATGGACAGGTTCATAATATTTACAATCAAATCATTTTTATGAATCTTTCCAAACTCTAAAATATCCAATTGATCACTAATTAAGAAAGTGGTTGTAATATTAAATTTGTTGACAATTTAGATTGTTTTACTAATTTATCCTTGAAGATAGAGAGTTAGTTTAAGGTTTTAACTTAATGATATTTTTTTTTACTATATTTGAGTTCAGAGAAAGTATACTATAACGAAATTTTGTTTAACAGGTAGATATAATGTTCAGCAATGCTGGGATTATTAGTCCAACACTACAATCTGTGTTGGAACTCGACGTTTCCCAACTTGACCGTTTATTAGCGGTCAATGTTCGGGGAATGGCACTGTGTGTGAAACACTCAGCACAAGCAATGGTGAAGGGGCGCGTGAGGGGGAGCATTGTGTGCACGGGAAGCGTTGGTGGTAGTGAGGGATCCGCTACATCAACGGATTACACAATGACAAAGCATGCAGTGTTGGGGCTAATGCGTGCAGCGAGCTTGCAACTTGCGGCACACGGGATTAGAGTGAATTCTGTCTCACCAAATGCATTGGCGACACCATTAACTTGTAAATTGTTGGGAGGTGTGAGCGAAGATAAGGCACAAAACTTTTCTAAAGGGTTCGCGAGGCTCGAAGGAGTACTACTTACGCCCAAACACGTGGCGGATGCTGTATTGTTTTTAGTTTCTAATGAGGCTGAGTTTATCACTGGCGTTGATCTAAGGGTTGATGGTGGATTTTCTCATGGAAAATAGTGATTTTGTGCACAAGTATAAGTACTTTGAGAGTTATGAGCTCTTCAAATTGAGTGATTTTTCTAGTTTATGTGTGGCTAGTGAGTTTTGGATTCCATGTAAGATGTGTGAATCCTCTCTGGTTAATAAATTGTTTGGTTCAAAAAATGAATTATGAAAGATATTGAAGATAAAAAAAAGGAAGCCTATTGTTTTGTTTAATTATTATACAATTATATAGTATTTACTATCATTCTAAACGGAGAAAAAATGTAATTTAAGTTGTTTAATATTTACGTTAGTAAAATATATACTAAGTTACTTCAGTTGATTATAACTTAGGTTGTTTAATATTTTCGTTGGTAAATCAATAAAAAAAAACAATACAATTTAAAATTATTAAAATAAAAAATGTTTACAAACTCACAATTTCTAGATTAATAGAGTAAAAGTGTTAAACCGCAAAATGTCACCTAAGGATGGAACTATTTCTTAACTTATATTTTTAGACTTAATACCTAAAATTACAGACTCGACTAAATCAAGCTTATCTGAAGCAGTGGAAACATTAAGCTTATACATAAAAAAATCTTAAAGAACCTTTGTTTTATAGTTGTTGACAATCACATTACATTTTGATTATGTGTTCAAATACCACAGCATTTACTTCAGGTGAACCTTCTTGTAGCCTCTAGAAAATAGTTCTTACCGATTATAAGAGTTTAAGACTATATGTTAACTAAAGAAGATGATCATAATCCACTTATTGATGATTTAACCGAATAAAATAAAAATCTAATTGATTAAGTAGATTCATGAAAGATTTGTTCGCTTAAAAACTAGTTTTATTCGATTAAGGGTTGATAGTTAATCGATTAATGATTTGAAAATAGTTACAAGATATAATCCTCGTTTGTACAGTGCATTTAGGAGAATTTCCTTATCGGTCCTGCATGGAAAAATTCCATTTTGCAGGACCTCAAATGAGAGTATCTCTATGTACCGATAGAAATTGACATCCTTATACCTAATTCCTAAATGAATACAAAGCATTTATGCTTGATGTTGAACTGCTTGCAGAAAAAAAAAAAGAAAAAAAACTGGTAACATATAACATATTGATATAAAAATCTCTTCCATTGATGTTTACATGCTTTCAAACTCATATGAGTTTATATGGTTCTTTACATAGGGATATTTGATTATTGATGTACATGATAAAATTCATTTGAACCACTTTACCTCAAAGAAAAACCAAAGAACATGGTTTCATCGGATCGCAATATAATTCAATTGGTTCCATTTACCACAATAGCAGGACTTGTCCTCCTTCTTCTTTCTCGAAAGCTGCGACACGAAGACAAGCTCGGAATGCAAAACATCAAAGATTTAGGCGATTTCTCTCTAACCGATGCGCGATCCTCGCTCATGATTCTTTCGCTGCTGCAAGCCGAGTTAGCTTCCGAGAGATAGGGAGTTGAGTGTGAAGATTTAGGGAGAACATCTTGTATAGTTGTTTTCAGTTCTTTCTTTTCTTTACCTTCATCATCTGTGTTATCTTTGAGACTTTCTTTGAAAAGCTCTAACAGTTTCTTTTTCTTATCTGGTGATGATGATTCAGATGGAGAATCAGAAGTTCTATTCTGAGAAGAGATTTTATTCACATTTGGGGTCCCAAAATTGTGGTGAACTGGAGTGTTACCTCTAGATGGTGTAAAGTCTGCATAAAATGAAAGACAATATGATTAGAATTTAATGTGCATACAGTGTCAGTATAAATCAATTTTATCAGTTTTACACTGACAGTCAATCCGTGTTATTGATTGCAGATGGCAAAAAACGAAAAAAAAATCATTCTTCTGAGTCGTCATAAAACGTTATGGAGTCGCCATCCTTTACAAATTGGCCATGGCAGTTGTCAAAGAATCTGCCACCACTATAGTAATTTAATGGATCAAATTAACTAACAGGAAACATATTCAAGAACCAAACTATTTAACGAAAGACATTTGAGAACCAAATTGAATAAAGAAATACGCACTTAGACGTGTTTTAATAATTTTGATGCATTCAAAAGACTATTGTAACAACTTCAGAAATATTTAAGGACCAAAATGACGATTTACTCAAAGTTTTGCACGGGAGCTCGATGATGTTTCATAATGGTAGTGTGTTTGTGCATGTGTTTTAAGAAAAACTATTATAATGTGAAAATATTGTAAAATGTGATTGAACATCTCTGTAAAATTATTTTACGCTATCAACATATAGTCATTAAACTCGAACAATATTTTTTTTTTAAAAGAGAGTTCTTTCTTCTTCATAAACTCACATTATGAAGATGCTTAAGAATGATACAATGTTATGTTTCCTATACTAATGTTGGTTTTTCTTCAAATATTATATTACCTATAAAGTCTCTCCTACTCATCATAATTACATTATTATAGAAAATAGACAAGTGAGCAAATTAAAATCCTCTAGCAAAAGAAAAAAAAACACACAAAAAGGAAATTGAGATTCTTACCACCATTGACACTATAGAAATCATCTTCACAATCTGAGTCTATCCAAGGTTTGGAATCAAAAAATGCTTCCTCTTTGCTACCTGTAAGGAGAAAAATGTATGTGTGAATAATTAACTTGTACATGAAACCTATGTGAAAGTAATTCAAATAATGAAACAGTATTACTGAATTGAATTCGGATGTTCTGTCGTCGCAAAAATCATGCATTCATGTAGTCAATACATAGGTGGTCGTTGGATCGAAATCGAACGGTCTAGATTTCAATGCAGATTTGGAATTTTTGAAAAACAAAATACAAGCTTGAAATCTGAACCGTTTGATCTAGTTCCAATGGCCATGATAGATGTGCCGACCGCGTGAATGCGTGATTTTGCCAACCGCAAGCAATCCAAATCTATCCAAATGAAGTTTGAAATGTTACAAGAAATAGGGAAAGACATAAACTCTTGTTCTCAAGCATTTCCATAATTTATCAATAATTCAAAAGGGAAACTTCTTGGGATAAAATAAATGATATGCAACAACTAATTATTAAGGTTGATTCAACTAATTACTTGATTCATCTAATATTTTAATTTCTCTTTAAAAGAAAAACTAGCAGAAAATTCATCACATTACTCATAGTATCTAATTAAGGATGCCTTGATCAAAATAAACAAAAAGACAAAATTACCCCTCTTAATTATAATCAACAAAATAATCAGAGTTAGAGTTATAAGTACAGTCCAACAAATAGAATTAAAACTTATCTGTTCAATTAAGTTGCAAGTGGCATTTCAATCACTTTCAATGTCAAAAATAACATATGGACAATAATGTATTAGCAGGCAAATTGTTTTCATTATGGGAAAAAATATCTTTCATCTCTTAAATAAAGATAATGATTGAATAGACCATGTATCTGGAATAAAAATCAATTTTATCTTCATATGTTATTCAATAAAAGAAAAGAAAAAATGAATAAAACATTAAATTAAATTATATAAAAAAAAAATAATCAATTTTCATCTCCTTATTCACATATGTGCAATTAATAAAACCATGATACTGATGATCCAACCACATCATATCTGCAAAGACATGTTCTAACCACATGATAATAAATTTCAACTTGTTGAGTATTATGATAACATAAACATAGTAAAAAATAACATAAATTAAATTAAATAAATAAATCAACCATACCAATCCTAAAGAAATTAACATGACTAATAGATCACACAATTGGAGTGGGAGAAAGAAATCAAACAGAAATAATACCATTTAATTGCATATTTGGATTTATGGTGAATTTGACAGAATCTCGATGTGTCACATGATTTTAGCAAAAGCTAAACTTTATGGCTTTAACAAAATCACTGTCACAGTAATTCTCCTCAATCCAAATATTCACAAATAATATCACATATACACATCAATTTTTTTTTTAAAAAAAAAAGAAATTAAAAGACATAGAAAAAGAAAGAAATTCTTCAATTTTTATTAAGAGATTAATAATTCATCAGAGTCAAAGAATCCATAAATACAACTCAGAACGAACTTTTAATGAATTCTAAAAAAAAAAACTGATAATTAACAAAAAAAAAAGTGTTTTTTTAATATAAGAACAGTAATCAGACAAAGTAAAAAACATTCTTAGATCCCAGAAAAACAACCTATGAGAGTGTGGCAACAATGAAAAGAAAGAGAAAAAAACATTAAAAGAACAAAAAAAAAAAAACAAAAGGGACCATACCATAGTCAGTGAAATTGGTCGTTGACCGAGAAGGTGACCAAATAAAGTTACCATTTTTGGGTTGTTCTTTGATGGGTGATGGAGGAATCACAAGTTTCTCAGTTTTTGACCCAAAAATTGAAACCTTTAGCTTCATGTTTTCTGTGTTTGTTTTTCTTTGAACTGAAGAACAAGAACCCATTACTCAAAAGACAATAAATTTATGATCATCACAAATAATAGTTACTTGAGAGAGAGAGGGAGAGAGAGAGAGCAAAAGGGGTGTGTGATTTTTGGAGTTATGCAAAAGTTGTGTGAAAAAATGTGTTGGAAAAAAAAATTATGGGGAATTGGGAGAGAATAAATAATGAAAGTTAAAAGAGGATTGGACTTGAAAGGGAAGTTATGTTATATCAAGTACAATTTTGTATTGTTGTTATGTGGTGTGGGTGGTGACTATTGGGTGTGGATTCTAACTTGTAGCTATGTCATGAGTGTTTGGGGTAATGAAAAGTTTGTTGGCATTTTAGGGAGAGAAAGGTCACAAATTTACATTAAAAAAAATTACAAAATTAGATCATATGTTCTCGGGTGCAAGTAAATCTATACCGTTAGATTAAGAGAGAAAAATTTCGTTTATAAAGAGGGGTTTGTTCAAATCTACTTTAGGAAATGATGTTATCGATAAAAAAAATAAACTAAGAGTTTAGTTGGTTATTATGATCGTCGACTCATGCACTTATCACATTCTTCATTAAGGTTGATATTTGGATGCAGATCCTCGCCTTTGATGATATGGTTAGATTTTTTGCCCACGTCTATATATATATTATTTTATTAAAATTTTAAGAGTTATTATTAGGTAATAATAGAATAAAAGTATGTTTTAATAAAGAAGAGATTAAAATTCATAATACATAAAAAATTAAATAAAATAATATATATATATATATATTATTTTAAAAATAATATTAATTTTATTAACAGAACGGGTATTAACACTCCAACTTCCGTTTCGAATTTGAATATCGGTGAATCGTTGAATTCACATTCCCCAAAGCATGTTTTATTTGTCAAATTTTGTTGTTGTCCCACCTATCAATTTTTTTTTAAATATATAAAATAAATAGTAGAAATTAAGTTTGATAGTTCAGAGGGATATGTGATTTGGAATTATAAACTTTAAAAAACTAATCATGCTATTGATTTTGTAATTAATTTCAGATTTTCTTTATTGACTAACAGAAGTTTTTTTTTTTATATAGTATTTTATTACTGGTTTTGGCACATATGCCTTTTATGTGTTTAATTGATTTTTAATTTGTTTGTTGAATTGTTGTGGATTTAGACCTCTTATGCAACACAATAAAAGTCAAAGGTGAGTGTGATATTAATGAGATCCCTTGGTTAGCACATAGTTTCTTGCTTTCATATTTTTTTAGGTATATATCCGATATTCAATCATTTAAGTAATTTTATTTTTATTTTTTTATTTTGTTATTTTGCTTTCATCATTTCTATTGCATCTTTACTTTTTAGTACGTAAAATTATCATTTTATTTTGCATGTATCCTTTTCATTTTTATTTATTTATTTTATTATTTTGCTTTATCATTTCTATTGCATCTTGTAAAATATAAAATAGGCAATTTTTAATAAACATTTGACCTATATTTAATTATGTTGTTGAAAGACTACTACTACTTTAATAATTTTTGTTAGACCCAAAACTATTAAAAGATACATTTATTTGCTTTTACTAATAAGTCAAAACTCAAAACCTATATTCAATTTAGTAATCCCTATCGGCAGCTATCTTATTTAAAATCTCACTAATAAATGTTATTAGCTTGTAGCGAATTTAAAAGGAATTTATTTTAGGGATATTTTCGGACTATTAAATTATTCTAATTTTTAAGAATTTATTTATAACTTATAATTAGTTCTACCCATTAGCTAAAAGTTATTTAGGGTCCACTAAAAAAATATATTTATATTTAGGATGAAAGATCATGTAATTGATTGAAACCTCGAATGGTCAAATTGTCTTTTGCATATAAAAGTAAGTGAATCATAAAAAGCAAAATTGTATTCATCAAAAAAAAAAAAAATTCGTCAAATAAATCAAGCTTTATCAGAATCAAAGTTTTTACCTACCTAATTTTTCTAGGGGTACCCGTCAAAAGAAACTTTTGCTTCCAAAACGTTGAACGAATGGCATAAAAGTTTCAGCGTGAAAAACGAGTTAAAATTTTATAATTTTTTTTTACAATAAAATTTTAGATTATTATTCCGCGTATTTATCGTGTAGAATTAGTGTTGCATAATTTTATTTTTTTAGAGGAAGTGTTACATAAGTAGCAATAATAATATTTACTGTAGTAAATAATATTTCATTCACTCTATAATATTTGTCACAGTTAATAATTTCATACAGATTAAAAAAATGATAAATAAAAATATAATAATTTTATTAAGTTCTAACTTTTTTATTATCGATTAATTTTTATTATCATAAATATAAAAAATAAAAAATAATAATTTAAGAGTATTAAAGATAATAATAATTAAAGAGTTAAAAACTGAAAAT
>JBBPBP010009778.1:4808556-4848783 GCA_037974735.1 Cicer chorassanicum | reverse complement strand
TATAATTTTACAAAAAATAAAAAATTAAAACGATTAT
Source organism: Cicer chorassanicum (assembly GCA_037974735.1). Classification (NCBI taxonomy): domain Eukaryota; kingdom Viridiplantae; phylum Streptophyta; class Magnoliopsida; order Fabales; family Fabaceae; genus Cicer; species Cicer chorassanicum. The sequence continues at coordinate 4,848,746 of JBBPBP010009778.1, read as the reverse complement.
TAAATAAAAGATAAAGCACTTAAAAAAATATAAATGACCAAAATGAATTAAAAATATATATATATATATATATATATATATATATAAAAACCAAAATAAATATTAAGTAAAAGATAAAAAAAATCTATTATTATTGTAAATTTTTTTTTATATTTTTAGCAAATAAAAATTAATCTTTATATATAATTCCAAAGAATGAATTTATAAACTTAAATGGGTGTGGATCCTTGTACTCGCAGTTCCACCTTAAAGACATAATGAGGAGCAAAATCATGGCGAGTGAATGAGAAACACATTGGAGAGGGTATGTTATCCCATGAAATAGATGAAACATCGAGTGAACCAAACTCACCTCGAATTCTAATTTACTCAAAATAACCAACATAGTCCTAATAAATATTTAGATTTTAATTATTTTATTTGGGTGTTTGCTTGGTTAATTAGTGTGTAAGAAAAAATATCTATCAAACGAGATCAATATTTTAAATATGAATTGAGATGTTTTTAATCTCTACAATTTTAAATTTAATTTTAAAAAAAATATCATTCATTTTTAATTTCTATTTCGATTTCGTAAAAACTTTTTTTAAAGATTAAACGTATCAATTTTTTACAAAAATATTTTAAAATTAAAATAAAAGTTAATAAATTTATTTTAAAGATTAAAATGTTATGAATTTTTTTATAAAAACTAAAATTAAATTTTAAAAGTTTATAAATATTAAAAACTTATTTAACCAATTATGTTGAAGCTTAATCCCTATAATGACATCCGAGATATAAATTTTAGTTTTTATTTTTTTCAATAAAAAGAAATAAAGAACAAGTGCTTATAAAGGCTAAATAAGTAAGAAAATAAAAGGTAGATTAAAGTAGTATTATAGGGATTCTCAATAACTTGGTGTGTATGCCACGATTTGTGTTGTCATCAAACCATTACATGTGTGAAAGTGTGTTCAAAATTGGTGGTTGTTCTCTTGAGGATTGATATCTCCTATTTGCAAAATAATTGTTCATTGGATGGTGCTGTTGAGCATGTGGATGTGGGACATTAGCAATTGCTACATCAATTTGGGCCCAACTTAGGTAAAAACAAAAAAAGGAGTGGGCCTAGGCAGCATGAGTCCCTTTGTAAAGTTGGCTTCTTTGGATTGTTTCAAGAGATATTTTTAAAGTATTGATTCATTTTCAAAAACGAAATGAAAAGATTGAAGGGATGTTTTGTAATCATATTTGAGACACTCTTGAGTATTTAAAGTGGATACTTCTCTTAGATGGCTCGAAATTTGAACTACAGTTTGTCGACAAAAAAGTATTTTGTTGAAAAGAAAAATAAATCAAAAGAAAATATTGGTATAAGGGATCTATTGAATATAAATTTTTGATTAAACAAATTTTAGAGATTTTAAAAAATTTAAATATGGTTTTGGTCCTCGCAAATATGTTTCGTTTTGATTTTAGTTCGTGTAATTTTTTTTGTTTGATTTATACTCTTGCAAATTCTAACAAGTTTTGAAAACGTCTGAATTTTTATTGTAAAAAAATGGTGATATGGCTAATTTGGATGAAGTGGCACATGGTGATTGTGTAATTGTTATTGACTAGACAATATTTAAAATTAAAATTCATTTTATTAACTCATTTAATTATTTAATTATAAATTTAAAACTAATTAATTAATTAATTAACCAATTAAATAATAAAAACTCAACGACCTTCATCTTCAACCTTAATTTCTTCATCTTCAAATAACAATTTTTGATATTTGGATCCAAACTCTAAAAATTCAAATCTCTTATTTTTTTTACACAATAACTTTGTTTCACCTCAATTTAAACAAGGATTGTTAATGGCACAATAAATATTGTTATTGAGCAGACCAACTGAATACAAATGATTTAATACTTAAATGAGTTATATCATTAGTCTTGTTATTGTATGGTTTGCGATATTCTATGAAAGGCTTGTTTAATTGCTAGAGAATATTTCAGAACATGAAATACAAATATTGTCTAATCAACAACAATTACACGATCATGTGCCACTTCATCCAAAATTAGCAATGTCACCATTTTTTTACTAAAAATGACTAATAAAGGACTTTTTAAAAACTTGTTAAAATTTTCAAGGGTATAAATAAAATAAAAATTACAAGGACTAAAATCAAAATGAAGCATATTTGCAAGGACAAAAAACATATTTAAATCTTTTAAAAATTATGTATAACAAAATAAAAGATTGACTTTGTTATTGACATGAGAAAGTTAAGGAGTTTAAGATTTTATCTCTACTTATAAAACTAGTAGATAAAGAGATAGAAGGATGGATTCACAAAAACCTATATTTTAACGATAAAGAGATAGTAGTTGAAATCAAATAGTGGAAAAGAGAGTGGTGAAGACAAAAGGAGTCTCGGTCGAAGGAGTTAAGGGTCTCACAATTAGAAACAACGACGCGCGTGAAGGGAATAACAAAGGTCGTGAGAGGGGAAAATGAATGTTGCGAGATGGAGGATTGAAATATGATACTATGGAGTATAATGTTCGTTTTTAGTGTTTAAAAAATTATTTCACATCAATCAAAATTTTCATCAATGTGAAAAGTGATGATATTTATTTTCAAAAAAAGAAAATACCTTTTCAAATTGGTTGCTTTATGCACCAATCTAAAAGGTTAACAAACTTATTTTAAAAAAGTAAAAACTTTTAGTCGTCCTTTACTTTTCATACTTTTGTTACAAAAATACACATACATTTATTATGTTATTGACGTATCAAAGACCTGGTTAGCCACTTATCATACACATACTCTTTTCTCATATAAGTTGTATATCCCTTAAGGTATTTGTTGTCTAATGTACGAAAAATCTCAAAGGTAAAATTCCTCCAATTTATCTTCTCTCTCGCACAATATTTGCCCAAAATCATTTAGTCTAATTCTAAAATGAACAAGAGGTACATGCCGGAGATGAAAGATAGAAAATAAGTACATGTAACATTAATGGTCTATCTTGTTGTGTGTCATATTAGTAACTTAACATACACATGCACATTTTGGTTAAAAAATATATAAAAAGGGATAACAATGTATACATATTGATACATAAAAAAGCATAAAAAGATTAATATGTTATAATTAAATAATTTAAAGGGCCACATAATGCATTTTTTCAATAATGTAATGATTGTAGCCATTGATTCAAACTATGCTCATAATTTTGTTGTGAGACAAGCTTATTCCCTTGCTAGGGTGGTTAGTTCTTGAACTAGTCCTCATATTATTTTTTATTACCAATTTGTATTTTGAATACTAATGCATGATACAATCTTATTTTATTCAAAATTAATTATTAAGACTTGTAACATTCTTTTAAAAGCGTTTTATTAAAAAGCATCGTTTGGATTTTATTTTATAAATCATATATGTTAAGAAAAATTTATAGAATTTGAAAAACAATAATAGATTGATTGATTTTTTTCACAGCAGAATGGCATAGTTTGCTCAGCAACTAAACTCAATAGGGCCGTAAAAATTGAGTGGAACAAAGATATTGGCCTGTTTTTTCTTTTTTGAAATTTTTTTTAATAAAAATCTTTAAAAGAAATGGATCCAAAGCCCAAAACCAATATACACTAAAAAACAAAGAAAAAAGTTGGGCAAATTTATAACTAATGCTATTTTTTTTTTCAAAGCCCAAAATGAATATTGTTAAAACATAATAAAAAATAAATAAGCTCACGGGGTTCCAAAAACCCAAATGAAAAGAGGTAAAGAGAAAATAAAGACACTATGACGAGATAAGTCAAAATATTCAGAGTTACACTTTATTAAAATAAACATATCACATATGTTTCAAAAGTTGAAGACAAAAATGATTCAAAGATAACTTAGTGGGGCCACTTTATTTTTGCCCCCACTAAGTTACTCCTCGCAGCTTTCTATTATAGCCACGTGTCAAATCCTCACAACTTTCCACGTGCCCTTACAACAATAAATCCCAACGGCTACTTATGTTCCCTTCAGCTACTCCCCTTTGTCTCAAACATTTTTTTTCATTTTACTTTCCCTCATATCACTCACTCACGTTTTCTCCACTCTCCACCAAAACGAATAACTTCACCATCACCACCCTCATGTACCAATCTATCACTTCCATCAAAACCCTAACACCACATATCACCTGTCTCGCAGTCCACCATAACCTTCTCTACGCCGCATCTCTCAACCTAATCAACGTCTACGATCTCTCTTCAAATTACACTCACATCGACGCTTTCAACGAAAGCTCCGATTCAGGCTTCGTCAAATCCATCGCGTTTAACGGTTCAAATGTCTTCACCGCTCACCAAGACTGTAAAATTCGCGTCTGGCTTACCACCCCTTCAAAACGACACCGTCTTATATCGTCACTTCCTACCGTTAAAGACCGTTTACGCCGTTGCATCGTGCCAAAAAGAGGAGAAAAGATATTGTCTTCTTTTTTTCCTTTTTCTTCTCATCAACTGTAAATGGAGAAACGATGCTTCACAAACGCACATAGGTACATGCGACATGGTCTGAGTTCCTTGTTTTTGTTTTTAACGATCTGAGTTAGGGTTTTTAACACGTGTTTTTACTTTAAGATTTTTGTTAGATTTTTCATTTCTCTTACGATCTGGGTTTGATTAAATAACTTTATTTTTTCATCTATGTTAAGGTACTGAATCTACTGAGTGTGCCATTATTTATGTGTTGGAAGGTCGTCATCACTTTGAGCAAGAATAAAAAGGTTAGGGTTTATTGTATAATGGGTCTTTTAGGGTTTTTGAATTTGTTTTCAGTTGTATGATTTGTGACATTTTGAATCTGTTAAAGTTTTGTTTTTGGTCTGGTTTTGATTTCTGAAATTTTATTATATAATGGGTCTTTTTTAGGGTTTCTGAAAGTTTTCTCTTTTGGGTCTTTTACGGTTTCTTTTAGTTTTTTATTTTTATTTTTAATTTTTTATGATTTTAGTTACATTACAGAAAAGTTGCCTTATACCTCACTTTTAGCTATGGTAGTTGATGTCGGAGGTATATGTATCATTTACCTACAAATGTGTGAAAAAAAGAATGTAGCTAAAAGACCTAAAGAAAATATTCACTTCCCAAAGCTGCAGTTTTATGCGGTGGTATGCGCAGTGGAGCTTGCAAAGCTGCAGTTGATTCATGGATGGTCTGTTGCGGATTTGGAGTGAATTTCGCGGGTGTGTTCATGAAAAGAGTGGATAGGGTTTAAAGTGGGGTTGGCTCGATATCATTGATTCACCATTTTTTTAGTTTTTTTCTAGATCCTGGAAGCTATTCTTGTATTGCATGGTCATCGTTCAAAATTGTTTTTTTTTTTTAATTTCAAAAATTTTGTTTGATGTATTATGATGTTTGAAATTATGTGTTAGGTTATGGCTGTTTCACACTTCCTAAATGTATGATTTAATTAGACTATACTGTCGACCTGTTGCGTTTTCAATTTTTTTTTTTAAGTTTCACTATCACTGGATTTGTGGTTTGTAATAATTTGATTTGTTCCTTTAAGCTTTTGTTGGTTTGATTCGGTTTCATGAGCTGATGAGATTTTTTGTGATGTTGATACTTAGTACCGTTGGCTATGAGGGACTGGAAGTTGTGAATCCGGAAGGAGGAACTGAAGATTCTGAAGAAGAAGCTAAAAAGGGACGATGGAAAGATGAGGTATATAGTACTACTTATCACCATCTCTGTGTTTGTATAGTACAGTGAAGTTTGAATTGTTGGTGAATTTGAAAAAATCACGGTCACATCATGATTCCATCGAACTGTCAATTCAAATATGCACTGAAAGTCACAACTCAAAAAGCTTTGGATTCTTGAGTGTGAATAAAATATTCTAATCAATAAAGAATGAAATAATGATTGTGGGAAAGCAAATTTATTGTATATGTAAGTTGTTTGTTACACTGTTGTAATGGAAGCAATATAGGTTCTATCATAGACACAAAATTATTGGTTGCCATTTGTTTTATTAAGAGATGGAATGTGCATATTGAAACATGGTGTTTCCACTTTATACTTTAGTCAACCTATGAGGTCTGTGCTGCATGTTAAAGCAAACTTCACTTTAAGTCTCTCTCTCTCACTCTCACACACACACACGTGCCGTTTTATAGTCTCTCTCTCTCTCACTTTAAGCATCGTTTTATAGTCTCTCTCTCTCTCTCACACACACACACACACACGTGCATTTGCGCTAGGGGTGTTCAAAAAAACCAAAAACTGAACCAAATTGTTGAACTGAACTGAACCGAACTGTTTTTGAACTGAACTGATTTATAAAAATTGATAACCAATCTGTTTTCGAACTGATTTTTTTAAGCTAGAACCGAACCGAACCGGTTTCCAGTTCGAAAAACCGAACCGAACCGGTTTTCAGTTCAAAAAATTGAACCGAACTAGTTTTTAGTTCGAAAAAACTAGAACCGAATTTCTTTATTAGAAGTAATTAGGGGTAATTATGTAAAATTTGACTTATATGAACAAAAAAAATAAGTTAAACCAGTTCAGTTCGGTTCATAGTAATAATCAGGTTCACTAGTTTATAAAACAGTTCGGTTCGGTTTTGAACTGAAAACCGGTTCGGTTCAGTTTTTTCAAACAGAAAACTGGTTCAGTTCAGTTTTCAAACGGTTCTAGTTCAGAACTGAACTTTGCCCACCCCTAATTTGCGCATACACTACTTTGCATGGAATATGACCTTAATATATAGATGGTTTTTGCAGCATCATTCTTTATATCTGTCTATTATGCCTATCAACGAACATGGAAGCCATTCAATCCAATTCTTGGTGAGACATATGAAATGGCTAACCACGGTGGCATGTCGTTTATAGCAGAGCAGGTGCGTTGAAAGTCCTTTTTATGCGTGGTTTTCACAATTATTTTGTGATTCTCTTATTTTAAGTATGATTCATAATTCTGTTTACTTTTAAAAACAAATTGCTACAGGTCAGTCATCTCCCGTGCCGGCCATGCTGAAAATCAACATTTCACTTATGCCTGACATCGAACTAAATTTCTTGGAAACTCAGTTGATGTATATCCTGTTGGAACTTGGAAGGTAATACTTATTCTACCTTTCATCTTTTATCTCAAGTCTAGGGATTATTTATGGCTTCACATGTTAGTAAAAAGAAAACAAAAAATTCCGAAAAAACATTGTCACACATATTTACTTGAGAGCCTTAAGGATGTTTCATATGTATTACCACAATTTACTTTATAGCTTACCTTGTAATGTCGGATATATACTTAAATTTAATGTCTTTGGTATGCATTTCTGAAGCTGTATGCATATGTAATGTGCTTTTACTTACCTGAATGCAGAACGTGTGTTACACTCAAAAGAGATGGTGTGGTCCTTGATTTGGTGCCTCCACCTACGAAAGTTAAAAACTTGCTTTTTCGGCGAACACGGTTTGATTCACCAGGGGAGATAAAGTCATTCTGTATTTTCAACCTTGTGGCTGGTTTGGGTATGACTTCTTTCCCTAAAGTACCACTGATTTAAATTTTGTTATTTGAATTTTCATGACTACCATCCTAGCTTTGTTTTCTTTTCTTGCAAGCATAAAAATGAAGATTGACCACACAGTGGGTGTTAGGATATAGATGCAGAGTATTAGTTACAAAAATTAGTTAACTGTTTTGTTACTTAAGTTTATCTTGTATAGAAAAAAAGTTATGGAATTAGAAATGGGTATCAATTGGGCTATCATCCTGTTTAGTTTTTATTAAAGCCAGATGATGTTAGGTTCATATTGTTATTGAAAAAATATTAGCTTTTGATCTGTCTTCGTTTTTTAGAAATGGGTATCAATGGGTTTGCTCTGATTGTTACAGAACCAGCCAGAATAGAAAGTGATTCAACATCTACAATTTCAAGTGAATCTGGTTCTAATGGTTGTGTTGCTGATAGTAATGTGGCCAATCGAGGGAAGTGTCAACATAAAAGTTCTGATAAGTGAGAGTGGACATTATTATATTTGTATTTTGAGTGTGGTGTCATGTCCACTGGCCTTTGCTTTGGGGCTTCCATATCTGGCATGAAGCTTGTCACGGTAGGTATTTAGCATTAAGAATAATCTTTTTCTCAAGCAATGTGTTCATTTTAACTTATTTTTAAAGCTATTTATTTTGACTGATTTAGAATGTAGTTGTTTTTGTCTTCAAAGAGGTGGGCTGTTGACATAAATTCACATGCATGTAAAAGTTTAAAGTTAAACAACTCAAGAACACAGGTATAGTTTTGTTGGCATCTTATAGTTAATACCAGTCATTGTATCTTTATTCGAAGACTTTTTAAATCTACTAAAAGTTTGGGTTAAGCTATGTGAAGAGTTCATAGTAAGATCTGAAAGGTCATTGTATCTTGATAGGATCTGAAAGGTCAGATTCTGATCTAGATGTGAAAAATTAAGCTATAGATAATCCATCCGACTCTGGAATTTGAGGTGGAAAAGTTACTCGTTATTTGTTCCAATTTTCTTATAAATAAATCAACGAAAATCCAAACATCCAAACATTTCTCTTCTTCCAATTTTCTTATAAAATCTTATGTTCTACTTTAACTATGTTGTCATTCTAAATCTTTCCAACAACATAAAGGACAACTAGTTTCTTCTTCTTCTTGAACCATAGTTTCCAAGAATAACTCTCTCAAAGTTAAAATTTACACCGTATAGATATAACCACTACAAAGTAATGTATTAAATTGTACTGAATGGAGATTTTTAGTGATTTTGTTTGTAAGATTTTCTAATACTCGTGCATAATATTACATTAATTCTTTGTTAAAAATATTTTTTATTGATTTCATAATATTTGGTTTATTTTTATTGACAAGACATATCTACAACATGCGGCGTTCTCGTTTGCGGTGTAAGAGTGTGGCATAATTTGTATACAGATTTCAGCCTAATACGTGAAACAATGGTAATCTTTATTCTTTCATACTCTCATCATCATGTGGTAATTGTCAAATAGCCGCTATAGCATAAATTGAACAAGTGCTGTATTGTACAAAGTGTTTATAGGTAGCGCAATTTGATAAAACAACTGTTTTTCTTTGAAGTGTTTGTTCTCTAAAGATAATGTTTCTAATTTATGACAAGTTACAATTGACCAAATATAAAAGATTGACTAATACCAATAATAAGTTGATCATAGTATCCGAAGTTCTTAGATAAATCATATCATTGAGAATGATAATAAATTAAGTATTAAATAAATCAATGAAATGTCTGATCATAGATTTATTATAGTTAAGGATTAAACAAATTAATGAAATGTTTGATAATAGATTTTATATGTTAATCTACCCAAACATCTTAATATTAAGATTGACCAAACATAAAAAATTCTTCCATTAAATATTTTGTATGCCCCTCGATAGCCGTAGTTGTAGCAATCAGGTCACATAAACTAATTTCTTAGATGATAATTGTGAATATATGATTCTTTTTCAATGATCAAAACTGATATATTTTTGAAAACTAGGGGTTCGTGAGAACCAAAAACTAAGTAGTATTTATTTTTTGAGTTATTGTTAAATATTTTTATTCAGAACAAATTCTTTATAAGTCTAACATTCTTATATGATTTGAATATGAACCTGATCCAATTCGTAGCAATGACTGTCTATCTTGCCACTGCATCGTGAGGGTTGTCGCACCACCGCCCTCATGAGGGACCATCAATATAAATCTTTTACTTTTGTTTGTTTATGCAGCATAGTTGCTGACGGGCAAAATAATATTTTTCGAGAGAAATCCCATTTTTGCGATGTAATTTAGTGCACGACATCCTGCATCCTCTATATGCTTGACAGTGTAACTAAGTTAAAAAGTTCCTGATTGACAGCGTAACTAAGTCAACAAGTTCTTAGTTGACAGCGTAACTAAGTCAACAAGTTCCTGCATGACAGAAGTTCTTGCTGGACAGTGTAACTATGTCAACAATTTACACTTGACAGTGTAACTAAGTCAACAAGTTCCTGCTTGACAGTGTAACTAAGTCAAGTTCCTGCGTGTCAACTAACGAGTTGACAATGTAACTAAGGATATAACATATACCTTCCCCCTTTTACGGATTTCAACATAACAATATATCCATAACAATATATCCCACAATTTTTTTACATTTCTGTTTATCACTCTTTTCCGCTGAAAGATTCATTCCTACCGAAGAAATTTTAGTTACACAAGTGCTTTAGTTACACAAGCGCCACCAACAAACTTCGTCATTTCTAAACAACAGTTTCTTTATTTTTTTTCATCCCTAACACCAACTACTAACACCAGCTACGATCTTTGTCACGTTACCCTCATATACCTTTTCATCTAGGTGTTTCCTCTTCTACATTAAATCACATTAAAAAACCTGTCAAAACGGTTTTATAATTGGGCATTGTGACAAAGATCGTTGCTGATGTTAGAGATGAAAAAGAAAAGATGATGAATCTGTTGTTTAAAAATGAAGAAGGTTTTTTGGTGACACTTGTGTAACTAAAATTTCTCATGTACGAATGAATCTGAATTAAGTTTAAGAATAGAAGTTGGTACTCTCTAATTTGTTAAATTCTATTCTATAAATTATGAAATTGTTACTTTAATATTTAGTTTGAAATTGTAAAGATTGAAAGATAGAATGCGACGTAGGATTGGTGTGTTGAGAGACTTAGTATCAGATGTAAAAAATTGTTGAGTATATTCTCAGGCTGAAATCCGAATAGGAGGGAAAGTATATGGTATATATCAAGTCATTGATAATGATTTATTGATATGTGACTGGATTTTTTGCTATTGACATAGAAGAGCATACAAAATATCCACTGGTTCTTTAGTTACACTGTTATCGCGTTGATTGATTGCGATATAAAATGATTGCTATATAAAAAACATGTTTAAAGGTTTAATGGTTGTCTGGTTGCTATTACCGACAGAGCTCTCTAAACAAACAAAAGAAAAGTATTTATATTGACGAGCATAGATGGCATGCATTCAACTGCTTCGATGACTTCGATGAAAGGCTGTGGCGCGACAGTCGACGGTCGGTCATTGCCATTCAGTGTATCAGATTTAGATTCAAGTCGCATAGAGGGTTAGATTTACAAAAAATTGTTTTGTTTAGTTATTATTGAGTAACAATATTTAACAATAACTCAACATACGACATACTACTTTTCTTTTTTGTTCTTACCGACCCCTGATTTTCAAAAATATCTCATACAATTTTAATTGTTGAAGAAGAATTAATTCATTCAAATAATTGTTATCACTAGATGACAATTTATCATCTAAGTAATTATCTATATGTGGCCTGAATTTTTGTTATTGACATAAGCTCGTGCTTGGCGTTTGGATATATTAACTTTTAAAATTTATGATCAAACATTTCATTAATTTGTTTAATGAAATGATTTAGAAGATCTCTCAAAGGAATGTCTAATAAGGTTGATGACATAATGATTGTAAAATATTCTGATTATCTTATAATTAAAAGACTAAATGCATTTTTTAGCATGATAAACTTCGCACATGGGCCACCCAAAAACAAGCGAACCTTCTTTTAGAAGACAAATATTAAAGGTCCTCTTACAAAAACACATGTAGATTGATTTGTATGATCAATCTCAAAATTGATGACATGAAAGCAAATACAAAGATCACTCAAGTGCACTAAAAAGACATTATTGATGTAATAATTGTGCTTGCTTCTGACTCATCACATCTCCAACAAACATATTCATGTTGCGTACCCAAGTTTCATTCAAGATTTAGGAAAGTACCTCTAAGTTTCATTCAAGATTCAGGAAAGAACGTTACAGGTAAAAGCAAAATAGTTTCTAGCATCCTAATATTATCCACCCTCTTCTTTCTTATTCACATGAGTTTTCATTTGGTTTTGTCCCTTATGCAATTGATACTTTAGTTGTTTGATGGCTTCATCCCTATCCTGCAATTCTCTTTGCACCGCTCCCACCTTAAGTTCCCCATGCGGAACTCATTCGAAACTGCTCCCACCTTAAGTTCCCAAGGCAGGAACTCATTCAATTCAAACATCAGTTAATCACAAAAATTGAACTGAGTGCTTTGCAGTTTGAACAATTCCTTCCAAAATGAACTCACAAAATTGGGTCTCGGTTATTGAGAATGGAAGTCAAACGTACCATTTCCTTTCTCAAAATCTCAGTTAACAACCTTGTCGTGTATGGATGCTTGAGGGATGAAGTGACGGTATTTTGAGAGTCTATTTACAACAATTAGGATAGCTTCATAACCCTTAGACTTAGGGAGTCCAGTAATAAAATCCATCGATATCTCCTCCCAAATCTGATCTGAAATGTTAAGGAGGTTGCAGCAATCCTCCCGGGGCAGCAACCATGTATTTTTGGTGTTGAGAAACATCACAAGCTCTGACATATTACTGCAAAGTTTTTTAGTTTAAATTATAAATTTTTGACAAAATTAACTGTAGTGGTATATTCTTCTGCTGAAATCCGTAAAAGAGGGAAGATATATCTTATATCGAGAGTATGTTGTTGCTAGATCTATAATAAAAATCGCATAGCAACTTTAGAGAATGATTTATGATCTAAGAAATTATTTATATCTGGCCTGATTTTTTGTTATCGATGTAGGCTCCAGTTGAGCATTTGCTACGGTTGCGGTTGAGGGAGCGTACAAAATATTTATGATCTCTTTACTTACACTATCACTCCCAATAACTTGTTGTGTTGATTGTGATGTAAATAGCATAGGATGCGATGATAGTTCTAAATACATGCACTTAAATACATAAAAAAAATGGAATTTCTCTTGAAGAGAATTATCCGTTCGTTGTCCAGGCGCAACTCTGCTGCACAAACACAAACAAACCAAAGACAAAAATTTATATTCACAATGCACAACGTTCAACTGCTTTGTTTAACTAGTTATTATTGATTAACAATATTTAATAATAACTTCAAATATTACCCCTACCGTATTGCTTACTACTTTTTTTTTTTTGTTACTTTTTAATTAGAGAATTTTTAAATCAGATATTTGGTTTTAAACCGGTTGGATACGGGTTTGAATACGGGTTTGAATACGGCAAATATTTATAGATAGTTAAGAATTATTATGGTGAAAATTGGGGAATGGGTACATGCGGCAAGGATGTGACCAAGAGCATATCTTGTAATAATCTTAACTATCCAAAAATCTTTGTCGTCTTCAGACCGTGTCCAAGACTGTGTCCAACTATTGTGAGATGTTTTTGAAAACCAAGGATCTGATTTAAAAATTCCCTAACTGAAAAAATAAGAATAAAAAAAGTAGTAAGCAATTCGGTATGTCATATTTTCGGTTATTGTTAAATATTGTTATTCAATAATAACTAATTAAAGCAGTTGAACGTCATGCATTCATACCTCTCAATATAAATTTTTGTCTTTTGTTTGTTTGTGTCTTAGAGTTGCAGCTGAAAGTATGGATAATTCTCTTCAAGAGAAATCCCATTTTTTATGTATTTAAGTGCCATGTATTTAGAACCACCATGTCATTCTATGTTATTTACATCATAGTCAAAAATTTATTGGGTGATAGTGTAAGTAAAGAGCCAGTAGATATTTTATAAGCTCCCTCAATCTCAACAGCAGTAGCAAATGCCCAACACGAGCCTATATCAATAACAAAAAATCAGGTTAGATATATAGAATTTCTTAGATCATAAATCATTATCTAAAATTGCTATGAGATTTTTATTATAGATCTAAGATATACCTGATTTAAGATATACCTAAATAACATATACCTTCCCTCTTTTATGGATTTCAGCAGAAGAATATACCACTACAGTTAATTCTGTCAAAAATTTATAATTGTGCACTCATCAGAGCTTGTGATGTTTGTCAACGTCAAAAATACATGGAATACATGGCTGCTTTAGTGTTGGCTGACCTGGTGACTAGTGCTGGCTGACCTGGTGACTAGTGCTGGCTGGTCTGGTGACTAGTGCTGGTTGGCCTGCCCGGAGGAGATTGGTGCTACCTCTTAACATTTTAGATTTGGGAGGAGATATCGATGGATTTTATCACTGGACTCCCTAAGTCTAAGGGTTATAAAACTATCCTAGTTGTTGTGGATAGACTCTCAATACAGCTACTTCATCCCCTCAGGCATCCATATACGACAAGGTTGTTGGCTGAGATTTTCACAAGGGATGTGGTACGTTTGCATGCTTCCATTCTCAGTGATCGAGACCCAATTTTTGTGAGTTATTGTTCAAACTGCTAGACACTCAGTTCAATTTTTGTGATTAATTGATGTTTGGAAACATTTCTTATAGCAGACCAATTTCCATGTGTCTATGGGCGACCTCCTCCGTCTGTTTTGAATGAGTTCCTGCCTGGGGATGAAACCATCAAACAACTAAAATATCAATTGCATAAGACACAAAATCAAATGAAAACTCATGTGAATAAGAATAGGGTGGATAACATTAGGATGCTAGAAACTGTTTTGCTTTTACCTGTAACGTTATTTCCTGAATCTTGAATGAAACTTGGGCACGCAACATAAATATGTTTGTTGGAGATGTGATGAGTTAGAAGCATGCACAATTATATTACAGCAATAATGCCTTTTTAGTGCACTTGTGATTTTTGTAGTTGCTTTCATGTCATCAATTTTGATATTGATCATACAAATCAATCTACGTGTGTTTTTTGTAAGAGGACCTTTAATATTTATATTCTAAAGAAGGCTCACTTGTTTTTGGGTGGCACATGTGCGAAGTTTGTCGTGCTAAAAAATGCATTTAGTCTTTTAATTATATAAGACAATCGAAATATTTTGCAATCATTATGTCATCAACCTTATTAGACATTCCTTTGAGGGATTTTCTAAATCATTTTATTCTTCACAAAATTGTGTTTCTTGTCTTGTTGTACATGAGATTCGTTTATAATTGATTATCAAATCAATCTTGATTACTTGAAAAAATGACCCCGACAACATATCAAGAATAAATTATGTCTAAGTAAATACCTTAAAAAACACAAGATAATAATTAATAAGATTAGAATCATAACAAATATAATATAATTAGTATTTGATTATCTTCAAAATATTAATTAGGTATTTTGCCTCTACATAGTTTTATCATTTTGTATATTAATTAGGTATTTTCTTTATGACTATAGAAGTTTTTTTTTTTTTTTTGTAGTATTTAATTACTGGTTTTGGCAGATATGTCTTTTATGTGTTTAGGCCTCTTATGCAACACAATGAAAGTCATAGGTGAGTGTGATATTAATGAGATCCCTTGGTTAGCACATAGTTACTTGCTTTCATATTTTTTAGGTATATATCTGATATTCAATCATTTAAAGTAATTTTATTTTTATTTATTTATTTTGATATTTTGCTTTCATCATTTCTATTGCATCTTGTAAAATATAAAATAGGCAATTTTTAATAAACATTTGACGTATATTTTATTATGTTGTTGAGAGACTGCTACTACTTTAAATATTTTTGTTAGACCCAAAACTATTAAAAGATACATTTATTTGCTTTTACTAATAAGTCAAAACTCAAAACCTACATTCTATTTAGTAATCCCTATCTGCTCTGGCTATCTTATTTAAAATCTCACTAATAAATGCTATTAGCTTGTAGCGAATTTGAAAGGAATTTATTTTAGGGATATTTTCGGACTATTAAATTATTCTAGTTTTTAAGAATTTATTTATAACTTATAATTAGTTATACCCATTAAAAGTTATTTAGGGTCCACTAAAAAATGATATTTATATATAGGGTGAAAGTTCATGTAATTGATTGAAACCTCGAATGACAGACCC
The DNA here is from genome assembly GCA_037974735.1 of Cicer chorassanicum. Taxonomy (NCBI): domain Eukaryota; kingdom Viridiplantae; phylum Streptophyta; class Magnoliopsida; order Fabales; family Fabaceae; genus Cicer; species Cicer chorassanicum. The sequence goes on along the minus strand of JBBPBP010009778.1, from coordinate 4,832,843 downwards.
GTGAGCACGCCCTTCTTGCTTTCACTCTTGGAGTTAAACAGATGATCTGATCTGTTGTTGTAACAAGGTAAATTTCTAATATTTCATTTTTTCTGTACATCATTATTATTATTGTTATTATTATGAATTGTGAATTAGTCTCTAGGATAATTTTCTAGATATCAGTTTTATGCCTATGATCAACATTTTTATTGTTACCATTTCTAGGTTAATTGAGTATAATTTCATTGTATATGTAAATTATTTCTATCATTTGTTGTGTTGAGTTGCAGATTTTGACGTTTGCTTTTATATTTTGTTTCAGATGGATGCCACCACACCCAAATACTCAAAGGCCAGGTACGATGAAATAGGCCAGGTACGATGAAATTGTGAAGGAAGTTTCTTCATACTTGAAAAAGGTTGGTTACAACCCTGACAAAATCCCCTTCGTTCCAATCTCTGGTTTTGAGGGAGACAACATGATTGAGAGGTCCACCAACCTTGACTGGTACAAGGGACCAACTCTCCTTGAGGCTCTTGACCAGATCAACGAGCCCAAGAGACCCTCAGACAAGCCCCTCAGGCTTCCATTGCAAGATGTTTACAAGATCGGTGGTATTGGAACTGTGCAGTCAAGGATCTCAAGCGTCGTTTCGTTGCTTCCAACTCCAAGGATGACCCTGCTAAGGAAGCTGCCAACTTCACTTCCCAAGTCATCATCATGAACCATCCAGGACAGATCGGAAACGGTTACGCACCAGTCCTCGACTGCCACACCTCCCACATTGCTGTTATGTTCGTTGAGCATCTCACCTGCTAGGGTTTGTGAAAGTTTTCTCTTCTGGGTCTTTTATGGGTCTGTTCTTTTTTTTTTTTTTTAATTTCAAAAATTTTGTTTGATGTATTATGATGTTTGAAATTATGTGTTAGGTTATGGCTGTTTCACACTTCCTAGATGTATGATTTAATTTGACTATATTGTCCAGCTGTTGTGTTTTCAAATTTTTTTTTGAAGTTTCACTATCACTGGATTTGTGGTTTGTAATAATTTGATTTGTTACTTGAAGCTTTTGTTGGTTTGATTCAGTTTCATGAGCTGATGAGATTTTTTGTGATGTTGATACTTAGTACCATTGGCTATGAGGGACTGGAAGTTGTGAATCTGGAAGGAAGAACTGAAGATGCTGAAGAAGAAGCTAAAAAGGGACTATGAATAGATGAGGTATATAGAACTACTTATCACCATCTCTGTGATTGTATAGTATAGTGAAATTTGAATTGATGGTGAGTTTGGAATAATCACGGTCACATCATGATTCCATTGATCACGCTGTCAATTGAAACATGCACTGAAAGTCACAACTCACAAAGCTTTGGATTCTCGAGTGTGAATAAAATATTCTGACCTATAAAGAATGAAATATTGATTGTGTCCATGCAAATTTATTGTATAAGGAAGTTGTTTGTTACACTGTTGTGATGGAAGCAATATAGGTTCTATCGTGGACACAATTATTGTTGCCATTTTTTTTATTAAGAGATGGAATGTGCATATTGAAACATGGTGTTTCCACTTTATACTTTAGTCAACCTATGAGGTCTGTGCTGCATGTTAAAGCAAACTTCACTTTAAGTCTCTCTCTCTCACTCACACACATGTGCCGTTTTATAGTCTCTCTCTCACTTTAAGCATCGTTTTATAGTCTCTCTCTCTCACACACACACGGGCATTTGCGCATACACTACTTTGCATGGAATATGACCTTAATATATAGATGGTTTTTGCAGCATCATTCTTTATATCTGTCTATTATGCCTATCAACGAACATGGAAGCCATTCAATCCAATTCTTGGTGAGACATATGAAATGGCTAACCACGGTGGCATGTCGTTTATAGCAGAGCAGGTGCGTCTAAAGTCCTTTTTATGTGTGGATTTCACAATTATTTTGTGATTCTCTTATTTTAAGTATGATTCATAATTCTGTTTACTTTTAAAAACAAATTGCTACAGGTCAGGTCATCACCGGTGCCGGCCATGCTGAAAATCAACATTTCACTTATGACGTGACATCGAACTAAATTTCTTGGAAACTGAGTTGATGTATATCCTGTTGGAACTTGGAAGGTAATACTTATTCTACCTTTCATCTTTTATCTCAAGTCTAGGGATTATTTATGGCTTCACATGTTAGTAAAAAGAAAACAAAAAATTCCGAAAAAACATTGTCACACATATTTACTTGAGAGCCTTAAGGATGTTTCATATGTAACCACAATTTACTTTATAGCTTACCTTGTAATGTCGGATATATACTTAAATTTAATGTCTTTGGTATGCATTTCTGAAGCTGTATGCATATGTAATGTGCTTTTACTTACCTGAATGCAGAACGTGTGTTACACTCAAAAGAGATGGTGTGGTCCTTGATTTGGTGCCTCCACCTACGAAAGTTAAAAACTTGCTTTTTTGGCCAACACGGATTGATTCACCAGGGGAGATAAAGTCATTCTGTATTTTCAACCTTGTGGCTGGTTTGGGTATGACTTCTTTCCCTAAAGTACCACTGATTTAAATTTTCAACCGCAAACGTTCGCTTAAGTTGTAACATGTAGTATTTGGCGTTGGCAAACAATATCACGGGCTCTGACATACTCCTGCACAGTTTTTTAGTTTAAATTATAAATTTTTGACAGAATTAACTGATATATTCTTTTGTTGAAATCCTTAAAAGAGGGAACATATATTTTATATGGAGTTGGTTGTTGCTAGATTTATAATAAAAATCTCATAGCAACTTTAGATAATGATTTATGATATATTTTTCTGCTGAAATCGGTAAAAGAAGGAAAATATATTTTATATCGGGAGTGGTTGTTGCTAGATCTATAATAAAAATCTCGTAGTAATTTTATAATGATTTAAAAAATTATTTATATCTAACCTGATTTTTTGTTATTGATACAGGCTCGTGTTGGGCATTTGTTGCGGTTGATGGAGCTTACAAAGTACAAAATATCTATCACCTCAATACTCTGATCTAAAAAGTAGAGGATGCCACAGTGGTTCTAAATACATGACGTTCAACTCTCTTGATGATGCCTCCCTCACGAGGGCCGGGGCGCTACCCTTATCATTAGTTTGTGGATCCGGTTCCGATTCAAATTATACAAGAGGGTTAGACTTATAAACAATTTATTTTGTTTAATTAGTTAGTATTGACTAACAATATTTAACAATAACTCAAAATATGATATACTGGATTCGTTACTACTTTTTTGTTTTTACTTTTTCATTTAGGGAATTTTTAAATCGGATTATTGGTTTTCAAAAACATCTCAAACTGTGTTGATAATTGGATACGGGTCTAAAGACGCCAAATATTTTTGAATAGTTAAGAGTTTTTATTGTGAAAATTAGAGCATGCGTAAATGTTTCTGGAACGAAACAGAAGGAGATGTGATATTCTAAACATTTCACATTGTGCATTTCACATTGTGTTGATAGTTGGATACGGGTTTGAAGACGGCAAATATTTTTGAATAATTTTTACTGTGAAAATTGGAACATGAATAGGTACATGTTTTCATTCATGCTCCAATTTTCACTATAATTATTCTTAACTATCCAAAAATATTTGTCGTATCCGATTATCAACACAGTGTGAGATGTTTAGAATACCACATCTCCCTCTGTTACGTTTAAAAAAAAAACATGCACCCATTCATGCTCTAGTTTTCACAATAAGAATTCTTAACTATCCAAAGATATTTGCCGTCTTCAGATCCTTGCCGTCTTCAGACCCATATCCAACTATCAACACAGCGTGAGATGTTTTTGAAAACCAATGATCCGATTTAAAATTATCTAAATGAAAAAGTAAAAACAAAAAAGTTGTAAGCAACAAAAAAGTTGTAAGCAATCCGGTATGTCATATTTTGATTTATTGTTACTCAATACTAACTAATTAAACAAAACAAATTATTTATAAGTTTAATCATAATTTGAATCGGAACCCGATTCACAAACTAGCTATAAGTGTCGCCCCCGCCCTCATGAAGGAGGCATCATCAAACCAGTTTATGCATTCAAAGTAGTAGACACTAAAAAGTTTGCTTTCATAGATAAGGATTTATATTCGGGTTTAAATGAAAATTTTAAGTCCCGTAACACTTTGTCTTAAAAAAAAACTATTAATAATAGTGTTTAAAAAACATTTTATTAACACACCATGTCAAGATATACATTTTATAAAGATTTATGGGATAGCTTGATGGATAAAGTATAGAACGATTATTCCAAGTATGCTTAATAATAACATATCTAGATAAAATATAGAACGATTATTCCAAATAAGAGTGTCTAACTAAGCATTAACTTTCCTTTAACTCTTGATAAATATGCTTACGAAACTAGGTTATATATGAAGAAACTAAGTGGAAGATTATCACAACATTTTTTATGGGGAATCAGCGACAATAAACTTTAGACGATAAATTCAACGTGTCTTGCCCAAAATATGTTTCATAGCTTTGTTTACACAAATTTGTACATTGTTGCATTTGGTTGTCTTTTTTAATAGGCTAAATAGCACTTGCGGTCTTTCATCTTAAAGAGGGTGATATATATTTTCATTGGTTGATATTTATTTTGAAATACTTTTTCGAAACTTAAAAAAAACAGTTTTTAATTCACATATTTCTAATTATAAAACATCACATAAATAAAATCAATATCAACAAGAGACATATTCCCATAACTAAAATGTTATATAATTCTATGTCAATTTAAGATGATGAATGTTGAAGCGTATATGAAGAATCCATGATATTTTGAAATGATGTTCTAAGTTAGAAAGTAGTGATCTTCCAACTGTTGATTCCTTAAATTTACCGTAATATCTCGTCTAACGGGATGAAGGGTATTATTATATGTTGTCTATAATTGGGGACTATAACTATTATTTATAGTAAACACATGCCTTTCATGAAGAGCCATGACTTTTCAACTATTAATATTTCTATGCATCATAAAAATAGAAATAACACTTATGGTATCTACACAATATTTTTCATGACAATTATATCCTTAGCCATAAACCTTATATGAAATAGATCGCTGTAATTTGGCTAATTAGTATAATGACTCTAACACATTTAAGTATTACATTTATGACCCAAAATTTCTAACAATCTTCCGTTGGCCACATACATATCCATATAAATGTGTTAAAGTTTATGAACTCAAAAATTGTCATTATAACAATATATAGAACCAAAATAGTCTTTGTCATATCAATCATAACTAAACACATCAATGATTACTAACATTAACACAACCTAAGGATTACATAGATTAAACATGAAATGTGTAGCATGAAAATCACATGAAGGTAATCTACGCATGTCGATTTTTAACTGGACCCACTTTACTTTAGTGAGATCATTAAATCAAACCATTATTATACAAAGTGTAATAAATTGAATACCAACTTTATTTCTGGTAAAAAAAATAATTAAACATAAGGGCATGCATAAATAATATTGAACATAGAACATAAATTACAACAATGACTAACTCTCACTAAACCAAATAATCCTCAAGTTGTATGACCCATGTTAGTATTGTGCTCATGAAAGATCTTGGGTGGAAGAACCTTTGTTAGAGGGTCTTCCATCATGAAGTTTGTTCCTAAGTGTTATATGGAAATTTGTCCACTTAGTACTTGAAGGTGCAAACACGAGAATGAGAGTTGAATTGTGTTTGACAAACTTGATAACTTTTTGATAATTTATTTAAAACACACTGGTTCGGTTACTTATTTGGAGTAAAAGCAATCGGGTTCAAAGTCAACAAACAGTGAAAGCATAAATAAATTGTCACATAGATTTATCCTGGTTCACTCATAACTTGACTACATCCTGACCCTCCAAGCAAGTCTTCCCAAACAACCTGACAACCCTAGACTTATGAGGTACTAACCATCTCGACACTACAAGCCAAGTCTTCTCCTAACAACCTGACAACTCCAGATTGAAGAAGGAACTAAACCACTATCGGGTTGAATACAAAAAATTGACACTTTAAGTGTTTGCTTCTAACAAAAATGATAATAATAATAACTCTCACACTCTAAGAAAAAAACACTTAAAAAATATTTTTAACTTGAACAAGTGTTTCTCTCTTTAAACTCTAAGATGAATTTCAAATTTTGAGCTTATGAGTTCTTATACTCTTTTCTGATTTTCGATGATATTCTTTTTTCAGCCTTGAGTATCTATTTATAGATAAAATAAGGGCTTCAATTTAGTTCTTGTTTAATTCTAAATTGTATCTTCATTCATAGCTCAGTCAACAATAATCTTATTCAAAAATAATTATAAATAAGATGATTTTTTGATAATATGTTCTTTAGCTAATTCTTTATTTCTGAATCCAATCAGAACGGTTCTTCTAGATTGACAATGTTTGTATTTTGTTCATATTGAGTTTGTAAATTCTTCATAAAGATTATGTTCAGATTGAGTTTGTAAATTATTTAGATTGATTATGCTCATATTTTGTTCGGATTGAGTTTGTAAATTATTCAAACCGATACTTTTCATATTTTGTTGTAGAAAAATCTTGATAAAATCTTGACCATATCTTCTTTTCAACTTGATCAAATATTTTATTCAATTATAAATCTAAAGGAAAACTTGTTTTAGATTTTCTTCAATTATAAATTTAAATAAAATCTTATTTTAAATTTTCTTCAATTATAAATTTGAATAAAATCTTATTTTAGATTTTCTTCAATTATAAATTTGAATCAAATTTTATTTTAGATTTTCTTCAATTACACAAATCTTCATTCATGCTGTGTGAAGTCAAATATATTATTCTCATAAAATATTTTTGCTATCATCAAAACCCTAAGTATAAAACCAACTTGTTTCCAACAATGTTCCCCTTTTTGATGATGACAAAACTTGTATTATTTATATCAATTTTTCTTTATATTTCTTTGACTCCCCTTAACTTAGGGTTCCCCCTAATTTTAAGTATCATTTTCCTTGTACGTTGAAGTTATCACAACATTATTTAGGTATGAAGGTAAGGTTTAGGTACGCTGAATGATGTAAGGTATATACCTGAATTAAAAAGAAATTTAATTTATGTTGGCATGTTTGACATACTAGGATATTCAACATATATAAAGAATGGTATTATGACTATTGTTAATAAATATGATATCATTGTTAAAGACATTAAAAGAAATGGCTTGTATATTTTAGAAGGCTCTACTATAATTGCACAAGCTTCAGTTGCTAGCTTTAATTTGCATTCATCTACTAGAATATGTCATATGAGGTTAGGACATGTAAGTGAAAGAGGCTTAATTGAGTTATCAAAAAAAAATTTGCTTAATGGTGACAAAATTGAAAAATTGGAATTTTGTGATCATTGTATTCTAGGAAATGCTAAGAGGGACAGTTTTGGTGTTGGCCAACAAACACCTCTAGACCTTTTGAATATGCTCATTTTGATTTGTGGGGTCCTTCAAGGACAAAAACTCATGTTGGATGTTCTTACTTCTTAACCATGATTGATGATTATTCTAGGAAAGTATGGATCTATGTCATTAAAAATAAAAGTGACACTTTTATGAAATTTAAAGAATGGCATATGCAAATTGGAACTCAAGAGATGCCCAAGTGTATCATATCAAGAAATGTAGTGTTTGATGAAACAAGAATGCCCATGATTGACAAAGACCATTCTCCGTTTCAGTTCTGTAGAAACGGAGAACATTCTTCATTTCAGTACTGCAAAAACGAAGAACATTGCAGAAACGCATAACGTTCTCCATTTAACAGTGTTTCAAATAACAATGATGAGAGTGTTCAGATTGAGGTGGAGCCACCTGAAGATTAAGAGATTAATCCTGAAGACATAACTGATACATCACTTGATGATAATGGAAAACCAATTGACTACTCAAATCTGAAGGTATTTGGTTCCTTAGCATTTTCTCACACCAGACAAGATAAATTGGATCCTAGAGCAATCAAATGTGTTTTCATTGGATATCATAAAGGAATAAAAGGTTACAAGTTGTGGAGAATTGACCAAGGTGTGCCCAAGTGCATCATATCAAGAGATGTAGTATTTGATGAAACAAGAATGCCCATGATTGACAAAAAAATTCTCCATTTCAATTATGTAGAAACGGAGAAAATTCTCCATTTCATTACTGCAGAAACGAAGAACATTGCAGAAAAACAGAACGTTCTCCATTTAACAGTGTTTCAAACAACAATTATGAGAGTGTTCAGATTGAGGTGGAGCCACCTGAAGATCAAGAGATTAATCATAAAGACATAACTGATACATCACTTGATGATAATGTTGCAACAAAAACAGATTTGGCCAATTACAACTTGGTAAAGGATATAGAAAGAAGGGTTATCAAGCCTCCAATTAGATATGGTGAAGCAGATTTAATTTGTTATGCTTTAAGTAATGCTGAAGATCTTCAAAGAGATGAACCAAGAAACTACAGAGAAGCCATTAATAGTGAAGACAAAGAAGTTTGGATGACAGCTATGAATGAAGAGATGCAATCATTATAAAAGAATCAAACCTGGATTTTGGTTGACATTCTTAAGAGTCAAAGGGTAATTGCATCAAAATGGGTGTTCAAGAGAAAGGAATGCATTCAAGGTAAAGAGAAGATAAGGTTCAAAGCAAGATTAGTTGCAAAGAGATTTTCTCAGCTTGAAGGAATTGATTTCAATGAAGTATTTGCACTTGTTGTAAAACATTGTTCAATCAGAATTCTGCTTTCAATTGTAACTCAACAAGACTTGGAATTAGAGCAGTTGGATGTCAAAACAGCATTTCTACATGGTGATCTGGAAGAAACCATTTATATGCAGTGATAGTGTTTCAGCAAGTGTACTGAATCATTGCAAGTAATAATAAAACGGTAGTACCGAGTGTCGAACTCAAGGATTGCGTTTTACTATCAAATTATATTTTATTAATAAAATTGAACAAAAAGTTCCCAAATTGATTGAAGTAATATTTAAAATTAACAATAGTAATAAAATTGATCCTTTATAATGAGAAAAATGTCAGGGAGGAGTCTCACTTCGAATCCAACCTTGGTGTCTAATTTGTTCCTTACTGAATTCCTTTATTGAATTATTACCGAATTCTCGTTATTATTCTTGCCTTAATGTCTTAGTGACAGAACCTTTAATTCCAAAGTAACCGCTAATTCCTTAGTAGATTTAAGATTAGAATTAAGTCTTACCGTACAGAAATTTTCTTGTTAAACTATTGCCTTTGCAACTAATTTAATTGGTTTCATGACCTGCATCTATCCCTAGACTACAAATTCATGAATTTCTCATCTCAAGCATTCTTAAAGTCCACTTCCGTTTCAAAATACGAATTGTAGAACATTTTAATGTTGATCAAGCAATAAAAAGCATTAAGCACATATATCAGAAAAATAATTCAATAAACTCATTCATATAACCTAGAAATCATATCAGAAAAATAAGGGTTTCATCTTGTTAAACTCATCCCTAACAAATAGGGTTTAGTTACTCATGACAAAGATAGAAAATATAGAGATTAGAGAAGAATTCCAAGAAAGATTCATGAATGATTCTTGATAAAACTGCTCAAATGGTGTTAGAAACGACCGTCTTTGAGTTTCTAAGTTAGGGCACAAGTCTCCCAACTTCCCAATAGTCTAAAAGATCCCTAGAAAGTGAAAAAAAAAATGTATTTTAATGAGTGTTGTCGCGTGCCACGCGCCCCAGACGCAGCTTTTGCGCTTCAAGCGCGTCCCGACAGAGGCTTCAGCGTGAATATGCGCCCCAGGCGTGGCTATTGCGCTTCAAGCGCACAATATCTGTTGTCTGACATATACTACATTTTTCTCGTCTTTCGAATCTGAATTATACTGCATTTTTCTCGTCATTTGGTTCCAGTGGCTCAATTGGTAGTGGGAATGTGATGAGGCGGTACTTATCTCTCAGGTACCGGGCTCGAATCCCACAGAAGACAAAAACTCGCTATTTCCACTGGGTGGATAGTGGGGCGAGAAGGTCGTGATTAACATTGTCGATAATAGTAAGGGTCGAGATATGTTACCAAAAAAGGCTCATTTTTTAACATCCTGACCCTTACCGTTATCGGCAATGTTAATCACGACCCTTACCCCCTCTCACCACCCAGTGGAAATAGCAAGTTTTTGCCTTCCGTGGGATTCGAGCCCAGTACCTACGGGATAAGTATCGCCTCATCACATTCCACTACCAATTGAGTCTTCATGAAAGTTGTAGCTATGGATCTTAGCTTTCATTTGCACTTGGTTGGACTCCAATTAGACATCTACAACTCCAGATATGGCTGAAATACTCCACATAGGTCATATTGATTTCTCACCAAAATTCAGCACTACACTAAAACAAAGAAACAACGCAACACTACGAAAAATCTCTACTTAATCAAGGAAATAAGAACATAAACATTTCATTAAATCAAAGAACTAAAATCAACAAAATATATCAAATAACTCCTTAAATTAGCTAATGAATAAAAGATAAATAAGACTAGAAATAATGAAAAATATGCATATGATGATGAGTTATCATGAAGCAACTTGAAGGATTTGCTAAAGGCATTAACAAGGTTTGTCTTCTTAAAAAATTATTGTATGGCCTAAAGCAAAATCCTAGACAATGGTACAGGAAGTTTAATGATTTCATGATAAGAACTGGTTTCCAAAGATGTAGTTTTGACAGCTGCGTTTACATTCTGAAAGAGAAAATTCAAGAACGTTCTCCAGCTCAAGAACATTCTCCATTTTTTCAGGAAAGTCAAGAATGTTCTACAACTTACCTATTACTCTATGTGGATGATATTCTTCTTGGAAGCTCAAGTAAAGACCAGATTAAAAGGCTCAAAGCTAATCTTACAAATGAGTTTGAGATGAAAGAACTTGGAGAGGCCAAGAAGATCTTAGGAATGGATATAAAAAGAAATAGAATAAAGGGGGGACTATTTCTTTCTCAAGCTGCCTACTTGAAGAAAGTTGTCACTAAATATAGAATGCAGGAGGCAAGACAAGTTACTACTCCTCTGTGATAGAATTACAAATTGTCTATGCAAGACTCACCTAAGACTGGTGAGAAAAGACCAAGAATGAGTACCATTCCTTATGCCAGTGGAGTTGGCAGCATAATGTATGGAATGATCTGTAGCAGGCCAGATTTGGCTTATGTTGTGAATGTTGTCAGCAGATTTATAACTGATCTTGGAGCACTGCATTGGTCAACACTCAAGTGGATTATGAGATGCTTAAATGGCTCACTAACAGTAGGTTTAAAGTTCAAAAAGACTTATCATGACAAGGAATCAATCAAATGATATGTGGACTCGGATTATGCTGGAAACATGGACACTAGAAAATCAATTTATGGTTATGTTTTCACTCTATATGGGACTGTTGTAAGTTGGAGAGCAATTACACAGTCGGTGGTAGCACTTTCTACAACTCAAGCTGAATTTGTTGCGCTTACTGAAGGTGTTAAAGAAGCTTTATAGATGCAAAGACTTATTGGTGAACTAGGAATAAATTAGAATTGTGTTTCAACTTATTGTGACAGTCAAAGTGCTATACACTTATCCAAGCATCAAGTGTATCATAATAAGTCTAAACACATTGATGTTAAGTATCACTTCATAAGGGATGTGATTGATTCAAATCAGGTTTCAGTTGAGAAGATTGCAACTGAGGACAACCCAGCTGATGCATTCACTAAATCATTTTCACAAGCTAAGTTCAAGCATTGCTTGGACATAGTTGGCTTCGACAAAAAGTAAAGCTGAAGCAATGGCAGCAAGGTCAATGATTGAATTATTCTGATATTGAATCAAGGTGGAGAATTGTGGAAGTGTGTCTCAAATCAGTAACAACTTGGAGTTAGTTAGTTATAATTGAATTTAGTTAAGACAATGTTAGTTATAGTTAGTTAAAAAGTTTGTCTTTAAATACTATAGCTGTAAATGCATTGTGAATGTTGTAATGTGTTGTTGCAAGTGGTAATTGCTAATTAAGAGAGAGAGAGAGAGAGAGAGAGAGAGAGACATGCAATTCGAGATTCATAGAAATTCAGAGAAGAAAGATCAATGCAGAAAAAGAAAGATTGAGTGAAAAGGCCAGTATTGTTGGTTTAGAAACAGTGATAGATACTAGGAGATCAATCTTGAGAAGACCTTAATCTTGTAAAGTTCAATCATTAATAGTGGATTAATCTTGTTTGCTTGCCTGTAACGTAGGTCTCATCAATTGAGACTGAACACGTAAATTTGGGTGTTATTCTTCTCCTATCTTTCATTAATTTTTGTTTAATTTGATTAAGAAAACTAGTTTTCAAACCCGCAGAAAGGAGAACGATAAACAATCTCCGTTTTCTGGTTTTCATTTTTGTTCAACAACGTTATCCGTTTTCAGCAGAAAACCCAGAACGTTCTCCATTTTCATTTTTTCTCTGCAATTGTTTGTTATTCTGTTTTGTTGGTTAATTTTTGTTGCAGATCCCAATGTTGTTTTAACAAGAATGATAGGCACTTTCAAAATGGAAAGAATGAATGAATGAATGATAGCATTAGAATGATAACCAAATGGGCAATTCAGAAAACTATGCGACTATTTTTATGTTTTTTTATTATTAAAAGAATTTTGATAGACAATATTTTTTATAGAGATGTGTACATTATTATATCTTATTTGTGATATATATATATATATATATATATATATATATATATATATATTTGGTCCCTGTAAATAAAACAATTTTTAGTTTTAGTCTCTGTAAAAAAATTTGTTTGAATTCCATCTATGTAATATCAGAAAAATTTATTTTTAGTTCTTCACGTCAAGTGGATGTTACAAAAATATTAATTGACAAAGGGAAACATGGACCAAACTTTAGATATGTTTTTGGTCCCTGTAAATATAACAATTTTTAGTTTTAGTCCCTGAAAAATATTTGTTTAGATTTCATCTCTGCAATATTCAAAAACTTTATTTTTTGTCCTTAACGTCAAATGGACGTTACAAAAACGTGAGCCGACAATTAGAGGAAAACGTAAACGAATCGTATCACTCCAACAAAAATATTAATTTAAATATTAGAATAATTTGTATATTTATCTTTATTTGTTATCTAAATATTGTTTTGGTTAAATAAATACGAATAATTATTTAAATTTATTTAGAATACTTATTTTATTAGAAATAAGTATACAAATTTAAATAATTATTCTAAACAAATTTAACTGAAACAATATTTAAATAATAAATATAAATAATTTATATACTTATTTATAATAAAATAAGTATGCAAACTTCAATAGGAATACAAATTTAAATAATTATTTTAAAGAAATTGAACGGAAATTATTCTAATTATGAGAAATTAACAAATAATTTGATTATTTTAGGATGAATAGATTATTATTTTAAATGAAGGAAAGTACATAGATAACAAAAAATAAATAAAAGTTAAAAGAAACAACAAAAAGATGGCAGAGCAAGCATGCTTTATGGATGTTGAAATGAACCACTATAGTCACAAGTTCCAGTGTTTTGTCTTATGCTATTATTTTAAAGAATAAAGGGAAGTACATTAAAAAACATAAAGTCCAAAAACCAGAAGAAAAAAAATGGCAGAGCAAGAATGCATTAATTGTTGGGTTCCAGTTAGTCTTGCTTGGATTGTTTAAGGAGCTTTTTACACAATTCAACTACCGACCTCACTGCATAATAAGCTAAAAGCAACATTTAAATACTTAATTTCACATTAAGCAAGTAGAATACACAAAAAGAAAGAAGATATAAATTAAAAACAATAATGTGTCATGTTGTGTCTGAATCAAAGGTGTTATTTGTTGTAATTTAATATCTTATTATTTTATTTCTATTTTATAATTTTTCTTTTGTGCTAATTAAATATTAGCCACTAAAATTAAGTTACATTTTCTTATCATATTTTAGATTTTCAGGTTTTCATATTTTCTTCAAAAGATATGGAAATTAAATAAAGTAGCACTTCATGGGAAAAGTTTGAACTTTGAAGAAAACATTGGATTCCCTTATCTCTGCCATCTACTAATCACACTCAGATCTTAAACTTCCTGCACTTTTTTCTAATTATCCTCTTCAATAATACTCCAACTAATCAATTAAAGTTAATCTATCTTTATATTAATAAACCATTCATTTGTCTCATAATTTTTTTTATTATTTGTAAGAAAATTTCAGTTGTTTAACTAAATCAATTTTAATAAAATTTCAGTTGTTTAACTGAATCAATTTCATCGTTTTATTTCTCCTGAGTCAACTAACAACAACAAAATGAAATTAGTTTAATTGATTAAACTATTTTATTTTTTTATTTTATTAACTTCTCACTTTAAAAAAATTAAAAACTAAATTACGTAAAAGTTTGTCGGTACTTAGAATAAAAGTCATGCCAAATGTTTATATTAATCTTTTAATTAATTCATCTTTGAATAACCACAAAAATGTCAACAGAAGCCAAAATGGTACTAAATAGAAGAGAAATATTCGTTTGATAATAAATATAAACAAATAATATTTAGACACACTCATATAAAAATATATAATATTTAATTATTTTAAAAATATACATTATTTTATTATTTATCTTTTATCTTTGTTGATTATGATGTGTCCAAATATTATTTATTTATGTTCCTAACCAAACACATATTTATCTGAAATAGAGTGGAGATTGAAGCCCCTATATCACATGATGAAAGCAAAATATACAATTTACAATTAATCATAATATTTCTAGACTATACATTCACCACAAATAATTTATCCCGATAACTCTTTGAATAAATTGAATTTGAACTTCCACAATCTTTGCTTACAATTTCCACCAAACATCTAATTAAAATTCTCACTTCTTTACTTATGTATTTCATCTTATAAAAAAATTAATTTTTATGTAATTATAATATAAAAACATTTACACAGTCGCTATATCATGATTAATTATAATAGTGACTTTAATAATAATTATTGTAAAAGTTAAATATTATTAATGCTATAACAAATATGATTGATTGATAATGTAAAAACTATTCATAGTGACTATGTATTTAAATTAAATTCATTAAAAACAATTCTTGAATAAACTAAAAGTAAAATAAAATTAGGTCTAGCACATGGAATTCCAAGGTGGCAAACCTCCATCGATTGAGATGCTGACATGTAGCATTGGCGGACCTTTTCATGAGGTGTCATGACATTTACTAAAATACCCCCAAACTGAATTGAAGAAACTCATTTAATTTTGTATAGTTTATCCCCTCTACCTATCTCATTCTCTTCTCTCAACTCTGTTCAAATTGCTCTGGTTATCTCTTCGACTTTCTCTCGTCTCTCTCTTCCCGTCATCTCGTTCGCGACCGCCAGCCGACCTACATACCGCGTCATTGTCTTCAACACGATCTCCCTCTTAGTCCCTTTCTTTGCGGCCTCCACGCGACACGTCGATTTTTCATTCAGATTCTCTCTTCTCGTATTTTGCGGTGTCCCTCATCTGCGACCAGAGGCGCCGTTGTCCGTCTTGTTTCCCAGTCGCAACGGTCAGCCGACAGTGTTGCCTCTTGGTCTTTGTCCTTGACTATCTCAATCCACTTATTATATTTTTCAAATTTTTACTATTTTCCTATTCTACTATTTGTTAATTGTGAATTGTTTTAGTTTAAAATTGTGAACTACTAGTAGTGTGTGAGTTGTATCTGTAACTTTGTGAATTGTGAATAGTGTGGGAATTGGGATTGTGAACTTTAGTGTGTCAATTGTGACTTTGTGAATTGTTTAGTGTAGTGTGGATGTGAGATTATGAACTACGTTGTGTATGTGTATGTGAGTTGTAACCTTGAGAATGGTGAATTTTTGAAAGTTTTTGACAAAGATGAAAATTGTAAAGCTGATACATTTTATTTGATTGAATTGTCTGCAGCTCTAAAAACTTGTCTGACTTGTGATGAATTGAAGCTCTAACTTTTCCAACTTGTCAACTATGTATGAATTGTGTAAAGCTCTAATAAAATAGGGAAACTAATACATATTATTTGATTGAGGGACTAATCCGCCTTATCTTAACTCTTCTGGTTTCTACAACTACTATAGAAAGATTATTTTCAACAATGAAGATTATCAAGACAAGAATGTTTAACAAGATGGGAGGATAAATTTCTTGCTGACAATGACACTTTATATTGAAAAAGAAATAGCTGAAATCTTTAGTTCTGATTCAATTATCAGTGATTTCAATACTTTAGAAGAACAAATGATACAACTTTAATTCGATATAAATATCTCTTTTCATGAATTATATTTTTATTTTGTATTGATATTATGTTGAATTTTTAATAAAATTATATAACTTTTATGAAATTCAATTATAACATTTTAGTTAATATTTGTCACTCTTCTCAATATTTTGTGAAGATCTACCACAGCATTTAGGGTATATTCGAAAAATTAAGAAAGAATAATTTTGTTCTTTGTTAACATTTAAAAACAAAACAAAAATTGTTTTTAAAATAGTACAATCAAAACATACCTCTAGTGTTCGATAGAACCTCAAACAAGATTGCTTTAAGTGGAAACAGCATATGAAAAATCAGGTACAAACATTTTTACAAATATATCTATCTATCTATCTACCTTTACATTTGCAATAATGATTAACATCTTGAAAAATGTTTTTACTAATACAAATTCTTGATTTCTTTCTATGCACCTATGATGTTGAATCTTAATCTGATTTTTGATCTGCATCTGCTGTGGCTTGAACTTGAGCTGCATATTGTAAATTCCATAAAACATCCTCAAAAGAAGGACGAGACGAAGAGTCTTGAGATATACATTTTGTTGTTATAGATATTGCAATCGACAATGATTCTTGAGAACAAGTTGTCAACACTATTGGGTCCACAATTTTTCTTCTTCCATCTTGACTACCAAATGATGCCTATGGTTCATAAGAACAAGTTTTTAGTTAATCAATTAATAACTTTTTTTGAATTTAATAACAATTTAGAGCATCTATAGTGATACTCCATCTATAATAAAATATAATAAAAAAAAAAGTATTTAAAAAGTAGGGTCAGAGATGAAAGCGGTAATTTCAGCCCATTAGTACCGGACTCCCAATTAGTAAGGGATCATTTATTTTTTTTATAATATAACAAAATGAGGGTGAATTGTTTTTGAATTAAATATATTTTTAGTTTCTAAGAAATAATGACATTTAAATTTTATGTTTTTTACTTTTAGTCCCAAAATAATTGGTAGAGTTCTTAAATTTGATGTGTGATAGTAGGAGCTATCAAAAACTTCTGTATTAGATTTTAATCCAAGAATTAACTTACACTCTCACAACAACTTTTCAAAACTGATCAATTTAACACTGAAAAATCATCACAACATTTCATATATCAGAAAGATTTTTTCTAAAGTTTTTACTAACCTTGTCATTTAGGAAAAATGCTTCACCTTTGTCACATGTAATAGGTCCAACAAGTGATTCAAACAATATGAATCCAAAATTATAAACATCATTATCCACTTTTTTCCCTTTACTGCAAGAAAGAAAAATAACAATTAATTTGTTAAGAATACACAAATTCATTGAAGCATAAAGAAGGACTTTCAAACCATATCAGATTGAATATTCCATTTTTCATACCCTTCATACTGAATTTATAAAAGATGAAAACTGAATTTGTGATGCCTAAACTAAGCATAATGGGAGGTGTAGTGTCATTGAGAATTGAAATAGATCATATGAAACCAGAGTTGTCAATCACTGATCGCAGAAAATAATGGTTTGTTCAAACTCGACTACGCTATAGTGCTATTGCACTGTTAGTTGACAATATTTTGTACTAAATAACATATTGCAGAACAATAGTGATTTGTTCAAATTCCGCTATACTATAGCTGCTATTTGACAAACACTACAAGAAACAAATACTAAATTTGAAAAAAGTAAATTCAAATACTCATATAGGATTGAAAATCAATTGTGTTGGTGATGCTAAGCCAATGATAGTAGTTAGTTATTAGTGTGTCATGTGTTGTTCTTTGATGCTATCAATGACAATAAAACTCATAAAGAGAGTGAAATTCAAAGCAATGATAGTGAGGTAATAAAAGAACAATGGGGAAGTGAGGTTTAGATTTGAAGATTTATCAGTAGAGAGCTATATAGCATTGACACACAGATCGAAGACGTATTTAGTGTCTAACATGTGTCATTGTCCGACACAAACACGACACTAACACATATGGTTACGTTCAATCACTTTCATTTTCTTCAATTATTATTGATTGTCTACATATTAGTGTCACTGTGTCATCTTGTGTTTGGTGTTTGTGTCAGTGTATGTGCTTCATAGGTAGAAAGAGTGAAGAAAGTTAAGTTATAGTATCATACCATGATTTTGACTTCTCACCCTTTACCTATAAACAAACATAGAAAGCAACAAAGTCATGATTCCATGATCAATCATATTAAATCATGATAAAATAGCAATATTGGATTGATTAATTAAAACATACCTCAAACTTTTCAATATCTTCTTTGATGATAGACATACCATAGTCACTTAGTTTTGGAATGCAGTGTTCATCAAGTAAGATATTCTTTGTCTTTAGTTGGTTGCTAAAACATCTTGGTATAACACCAGTATGTAAGAAATGAACTGCCTTTGCAATTCCAATCAAAATTGCAAGTCTATCAGGCCACTTAAGTGCTTTCTCTGCAGAATATTCAGCAATTTTTTTGTATGAAGCAAGATTAGCATATTGAATCACTTTCAAGAAGAAAGTTATGATTTACAAAAATAATCATGCTATATCTATGCACTTAATGTAAGATTATTTATAATAGTAAAATTTCAGAGGTTATTGTTGAGTATGGCTCATATTTACTGGTAAATGAACAGCCACTTGGGTGTAGCAAAGCGAAGCAAACACCCAAATAGAAAAATTACAGCAATATTTAAACAAAACCCGGTTCTCTGTCATCACAGACTACACGCATTTGCGCAGTCAGTGACTCTATGACCATTGATCGAGATCGGACTATCCAAATCTCAAGTTAGATAATTTAAGTTTTTAAAAAAATCAAAAAATGTTTGAGATCTGTACCGCTCAATCTCAATCAGACAATCATGCAGTCTTAGTGTGCAGTCAGTGACTGCATGGAATACAGGTTCCATTTAAACATCATTTGTACTTTGTAACATATGTATTGCATAAAAATAAAAAAACTACAGTAACTACTCTGTTGACAGAGACTAGACACAATTGGCATAATCCTTCGATCAGTCGTTGTGTTCTGGTGTGTGTTTATTTACCTGTTTTCTTTAGAATTGGTTTGTTGTTCTAATAGTTATGCAGGTTAAACTTAGACAAATGATATAAACAAGCCTTAAAAGTTATTCATCGGACATCATTAGACCTAAGGACTAGGAAGATCTTGTCGTCGATCGTCGTTAGAGTTTCAGATGACTTTTAAGTATTGGTCTACTATATGCATACTATAAATCCATGCTAACCTGATAGATGAGCATGATAATCTCCATTTGGCACATATTCATATATAAGATGAAGTTTGTGAGGGCTTGAATCATCTTGTCCACCACCATCAATGCAATGACCCAAAAGGCTAACCAAATTTGGATGTTCAAGCTTTGCGAGTAATTCCAACTTAGCTTTAAGATTTTGGATTGAGCATTTCTTTGAAAGAACCAAAGATCTTATCACCACATAAGAGCCATTCTCTAGTTTACCTTTATACAGCTGAAATGTTGCAACAAAGTTATAAGGTTGGCCTCATAGTTAGGACTGAGGAACCCCGCCCCATATAAAATACTAAATTTGTCATTTTTCAATGAAAAAGATAAAAAGAGACATTTACTATGAGCATACGAAATAATTTGAGTAGATGAACATTTTAGTCTTAGAAATTGTAAGACTAAGTCAATTTAGTCCTTTAAATTCGCAAAATAACAATTTAGTCCCTTAAATCGAACAATGTTAGTCAATTTAGTTCTTTTTTCAAATTTAACACCACAATTTGAAAGATTTTATATTTGTTTTCGTGTAGCAAAATACTATCCAAGTCAATATATAAATCTTTCATTGATTTTGATGAATACTTACTTACTAAAGAGATACTTAAATGGAAAGACTAAATTGATTAATATTCTTTAATTTTAGAGACATATTTGCTATTTAACATAAGTAAAGAGACTACATTGCTCCCTTTACAATTTCTAGGACCAAAACATTGATTTACTCAAAATTTCCCTATAAATTTATTAAGTGAAGTAACTCTTATAAGTAATTGAAAGGTACCTTCCCTATGGAGCCTCCACCAATACAAGTTGACAAATTAAAGTTTTTGGTGGCTTCTTTCAACTCTTCAATAGAAAATTGTCTACAAGTTGGAGTAGTTTGTGTCCCTAACTTAACTGCTTGAGAAATAAATCCTGAAAGTAATAAAGAAATTAGACATTACTATATCAAAATCTGAAGACTTAACAATCTGAAATCTACTGTCAAATTCAAATAGTATGATGATTTTAAATATTCTGGCTGCAACATCAAAATTTTGTGTTCATCACATCGCAATTTCGATCATGAATGGTGACACAAACTCAACCGAGATTTTAAATTGTGAACCACAACAATAATTTAGGCTACATTGTGCCACAATTGCAGCCACATAATTTGTATTTGCACGCAACTCCCCGAAAATAGAACCATGGTTTTAAATTGCGGTTTGCAACTGAAATTGCGGCCGCAACATAAAAGGTTGAGATCTCCACTATGGCATCACAACTGCAATTTCGGCCACATCAACTGCATTTTTCTGCAATTCAAAGGTTTGGAGCGTACTGCAACCACAATTTAAAACCATGAATGGAACTGCAACATAATCACAACCACAATTTAAAATCTACGAAACATTATTGCTTAACTAACACATATACTTACTAGCATTCGCAAGGATTTCCGATGAAACTGCGCTTGTGGATTTATCTTGAACAATCGTTAACACAATATCCTTTCTATTTTCCTTTCTCAAATGACATTTTCTACACACCAAAACTCCAAACACCAAAATCACAAGAACAAATCCAACAAAGATACCAACAAAAGCAACAACTTTCCAACATTCCTTAAATTTCTTCCATCTTGAACTTGATTCCTTACAATAAGACCCTCTCTTCTGATTCTGAGTCTCAACAGATAAACAATTTCCACCAAATCTAACAACTCTACTATTAGAATTGTTAACCAAACATGAAGGAAGAAAACCACTTAACTTGTTGTTAGAAATATCAACATAACCAAGTTTGCTACCACAAACAAGTTTATCATAAATTTCACCACTTAGAACATTGTTTGCAAGATTCAAATAACTTATATTTGGCAAAGAGAACAATGTAGAAAGTGGTTTTCCACTAAGATGGTTTGAAGAAAGATCTAAATGTTGAAGTTGATTCAATTCACTAAACTTGTTTGGTATATATTTTGAGAATGAGTTATTGCTCAACAAAACAGTTATAACTGATTTTGGCAAAAGTGGTAATTCATATTCTAAATGATTTTCTCTTAAATCTAAAACATGTAAACCAATGAGAGAATTGAGACAACAAGGTAAACCACTAGTGAGTTCATTGTGTGACAAAGAAATAACTTCAAGTGTTTTAATTTTGCATAGTGAAAAGGGAAATGAACCCTTTAATTGATTTTTCTTCAAACTCAAGGTACTTAAATTATGCAATGAATCAAACCAATTAGGCATAGTGGTGTTGAAAAAGTTGTTATCAAGTGTTAGTGTTTGAAGATTGAGCATAGTTGAAATTTTTGGTGGAATTGTACCAAAGATGAAATTTGAGCTCAAATCCAAAACTTGAAGAAATTTGAGTGATTGAATTTTGTTAGGAAGGGGACCCCAAATTCCTAAGGACACTAAAGTAAGAACTTTTAATTTGGTCAATTTTGTTAATGTGGTGAAAAATGAATCAATGGAGAAATTCATGGATAGTGTTTGATTTGGAATTGAGAATCCATTGAACTTTGATGATGGTTTCAATGATTTAAAATCACCCATGATTTTGAGCTCAATTATTGAATTATCTTCACATTTGATGGTGAAATGTGAAGATGAAGAAAGGTAACAAAGGTCATTATTGTAATTTTCCAAAATTTGTAATGATGAAGGGTACTCTAGAAAAGTCCTTAATTGTAATAAAGCTTGGCTTTGATCTTGTTCTAACTCATGACTATTTGGAATGAACAAACACCATGAAAGAAACAAAAGATTAAGGTAAAAGTACCTTGTTGAACTAGCTTGGAACATTGTACACCAAATTTGATGGAAATGAACATCAAATATGGAAGAAGTTTTCAACTAACTAAATTCAAAAACAAAACAAAAAAGTTAGTTAATATGTCAAAAGACAACTACATTCAAATTCTACTCAAACTCGAGAAATTCGTCTATGCAGTTACATGCAGAGGATATTGATATCTGATCTACACAAAAAAATTG
The DNA here is from genome assembly GCA_037974735.1 of Cicer chorassanicum. Taxonomy (NCBI): domain Eukaryota; kingdom Viridiplantae; phylum Streptophyta; class Magnoliopsida; order Fabales; family Fabaceae; genus Cicer; species Cicer chorassanicum. The sequence continues at coordinate 4,810,172 of JBBPBP010009778.1, read as the reverse complement.
CAAATCCTTAAAAGCTCAAAGATTTCCAATGACAACACATATTAACAATTTCAAAAGATAAATTTGCATCATTTTGCTCCTTAGATTTACACACAAGAGCGAGAGAGAAGAACAAAGATCAACAAAAAGGGAATATAGATAGTTTAAGTGTTAAAAGAATGAAAATTTACACAAGGGAGGATCATTTAAGAAAGAATCAAGGACAAACCTCCCACTAGGTGTGAAAAATATGATGTTATTTAATGATGTTGAGACAAGACGAGAGAGTTAGTTGAAGACATTGTACCATGGAAAAGACAAAGGCATTTATATTACAATGATGTTTCAAGTGGTGGGGGTATTGCTGCCATTAATAGGGTCGGTAACAATTGATGAAGAAGAGAAGAGAGACCACAAATGGATAATATGTATCAATAACTATTGCAGTTAGATTCATATCTTAGAATAGGAAAGAATCTTATTTATATTTTGGATATTTTAAAAGAAACAAAGGGATACAAGTTGTCTTTAAAAAAACCTCTCAATGTCACTTTAATAAAAAAAAGTTATTTTAAAATGAATGTTATTTTTCACTTCAATGTAATATTAATAAAAAAAATCTTCAATTTTATCATCTAACATTATTTTAAAATACTATTATGTTCTACTTTATATTTATGATAGTTAATAGGCATGATATCAGGACGGAGTGGGGAGGAGTCGGATATTGACTCTTCTACCCCAGTACTAGCACCAAGTTTGTCGTGAAAAATTCGCACTCATCCTCGTTTTTTATCGGGTGTGAAATTTAGATCATCATCCCATTCGCGATAGAGTTCAGATTTCTCCATCCGCACTCGTATCTATTTAATATATTAAATGTGTACATGTATATAAAATTTTAAAATGACAATAATATTGTTATTAGGGCGGATACACACCCAATCAAAGTGGATTTTCTCCATCTAAATTAGGATGGGTTCAGGTGGGTATCTGCAGATGCAGATTTTGTTGTCATATGTAATAGTTAACAGAAATAATTAATAAAGTTATAGTAATATTCTCTTCTTTAATTTAGTCATTTTTTAACATATGTGAAATAAATAAAAATGAAAATGAAGAAAGCAAATTGATTTACATGTGCTCATTAGTGTTAGAAAAAAATTATACTCCATCCTAATTATAAGGCTCATTTGCAAATTTTTAGATACATTTACAACATTTTAAATATATCTTTTATTAATATTGTTAAATTGTCATTAGATATAAAAAGTTAAATTGAACGCATCTATACACAAATGATAAATTTAATAATAGTTAAAGACAACCTACATATATTAGTTATACTATCAACTTTTCTTAATATGTATGTATAAAAAGTGTCAAAAGATCTATTAAATAAAACCGAGGAAGTGTATTTAAATTCTAACTCAATTGATAAATATCGATAATGTTATATTGAATGTCTTATCCCAAATTCTAACATGCAACCAAAAAAAATAGAACCGAGGAAGTAATATCTAAAGATGTACCTGTATACTCGATATTAACCTCTAATATGTTTTGGCAAGTTTAAGTAATTTTTTTTTATTGAAATATTGTTATAATTTTAAATTAAATATACTAATTTTTTCTAC